>JAQZBX010009579.1:0-45859 GCA_029593785.1 Cabassous unicinctus | reverse complement strand
TTTATGGGAAAAATATATCTAATATAAGTTATGGACTATTGGTAGCAATATTATTTGAATAATATTTTATCAATTATAAAAAATGTTCCACAGCAATGCAAGGTATGATTGATGGGGAATTATAAGGGATCCTATATGTGATGCATGATTGCTTTCTAAGTTCACAACTTTTGTAATAAAAAATATGTATTCAATCAAATTAGAAAATGTGAAATGAAGTACAAATCTCCCTAACCACTCTTTCACAGGCCCACACAACTCTGCCCCAGGTGACTCCATATTTCCTTATTTTCCATCTTTACAAAATAATTAAATTACAGTCCTGATAATTGTGAAACTTGTCTATACCTATTCTGGAAAGCCCCTCAGATGCAGAGTAGAATTCTTGTGTTTACTCATTCATTTACTCTTCATTTATTCATTCAAATGTTAATTGTCTCCTAATGGATAGGAAGTACGTTTTCAGTGAAATTCTCAGTGAGCTTCATACTTTCATTCCAATCTTTTTATTTTATTTTTCTGGCCCAGGGGAAATCAGGTCCAAGAGAAATCAGGGGAAATCTGACCCAGGAGAAATCACACCCCTCACAAACCAGCTCCCACCAATCAGAGACAATTTAACTTCCATCCTTCCCTAAAGGCTTAAAGAAAGGCCTCTTCATCTTGTCTGGAAGAATGTAAACCAAGAACAACCTCTGAAGGATTTTTTTCTCACCTCCTAGTTGTAGATCACCTACAACCTCTTACCAGAGGATGTCCCATACTCTCACCAGTTGGGGACCTTAATTTAGTCCTGAATATCCATCAGTTGGTAGTGAAGTTTGCTCTTCAACAGTCAGATCTCAGATTGCCATCTTCATGAAAGAACTAGTGGGTTCTGAATAAGTGCCAAGATTTCCAGTAACCCTTTTGTGACATCATCAATGACATACCTCAGTTCCATGGGCCATGTTTGATCCTAAAAATGATAACATGAAACATTGGACAATTGTTGAAGGAGGGGTTTGGTTGTGGGGAGGCAGAGATTTTATAATAAAAATAAATGGAAATATCCCCCTGCTCTCAAAGAGGTGGCAATCCATCGGGGTAGAGTAATGGGGATGCAGAGAATAACTATGTTGAGTTTGGCTTAGAGAGAGGCCACATTTGAGCAACAAGGAGGCTCTCAGGAGGCAACTCTTAGGCACTACATAACAATAGACTAAGTTTCTATTTCAAGAGCAAAGACTTATAAGTCTAGTCATCAATATCAAGAGCCCATCAGTGGATCATCCTCCTCCACCAGTCACTGCCCCTGCACTTGGGGGACTGTTGCTCTCCTTTAGAGAATGTGACAGAGCTCTCCAGTATGAGAATTAAGTATTCTCTCATTTATTAAATGATTCTCCACCCACTGTGACAATGACCCATGAACATTTGAACACTTTTATATACCTTATATTTATGCTCAGGTGAACTTCCTCCCATGCATCCCCCATCCCTGACACCCGACACCAACAATCCTCCCTGAACCCAGTTGTAACCCTTCTGTGATCCAAAGCTTCTTCAAAATGAAGCCATTACAATAGCTGAATACAATTAATAGGAAAATGAAATAATAATAAGTATAAATGAAAGAGATAAAATACAAAAAAAAAAACATTTTAAAATACTAAAAATAAAATAAAATTAAAAGATTGGGATATTAAAAAATGAAAAATACAAAAAAAATTTTTTTTGACCTTTTGCCTTTCATCACTGCAATATCTGGGGTCCAGTCTGTACTGTAGCACCTTCCCTCTCTCATTCTCCACCGTCTCACTATTTTTTATTTTTTTAAATTTAATTTAATTTAATTTTTAAAATAATATTATTTTTTTATTTTTTTAAAGATACTTAGATTACATAAATATTACACAATATTATAGGGATTCCCATATGCCCTCCTCCCACAGCTCCCACAGCCTCCCACATACACACCCTTCATTAGTGTGGCACATCACCTGCAATAGATATACACATCTTGGGGCTTTGCCATTAAGCATGGACTATAGTTCACATTGTAGACCACATTTTCTCCCACACAGTTATACATGTTATATGCTGATGTAAAATGGCCTATATCTGTCTTTGAAATGTCACTCAGGATAATTCCCAAGTCTCAAAAAAGCCCCTGTATTACAACTGCTTTTCCCTCTCCCTGCCCCCAAAGTGTCCAGTGGCCACTGGCTCCACATTAATGTTGTAATTTCTTCCATTCCATGAATCACGATATGTCTATAACAGAATACCAGTAAGTCCACTCTAGTCCATAGTTCTTACCCCAATCCTGAGGAGTCCAGGATGGTGATGTTCACTCCGCCTCCAAGTGAGACAGGGCTTATATCCCATGGATAAGATGGATGGGATTATCCTTCCTGCAGCTGCAGACTCTCTCCATTCCCTGGGATGGCCTTTATTCATCATCATCTCCCTGCCAGTTGTCCTGGGTGAAGCCACTGAGCTGTAAAATAAGAGTTGCATCTCCACCAAGATTCTGGGGCCCACCTGGAACATGGGCAGCCCAAAGACCCCAGTATCTGGAAGTACATCTACAAACTCTAGCACCACATATAGGTTTGAATAGAAGGGATAGATGGACCAAGTGCAGGAAAGACATATCTGAGTCTAACTGTGTCACTCTCAGGAGCAAGGATTCCAAAGTAGGACCCACTGATAAGGCACCAAACTTTGGGGTTATCCACCCTGATATAGGACCTGGGTGTCTCCAGAGTCCTCAGGAGCCCCTCTGTTTGGGGTGATATCCACATTGGAAGTCTATGAGGACCTACTGAGATGTTCATCAGCGTTACCTCTGGGATGACCTCCCGACTCATTTTGAAGTCTCTTAGCCATATGAACTCATTTGTATTTACCTTTTCCCCCTTTTATTTGAGGACTTTTTCTAGTTGTATTGCCCACTGGCACTTGTTAGTAATCCCTCATTTCCAGGGAGGCTCATACCCGGCAGTCATGTCCCACACTGAGAGGAAGGTAATGCATTCATATGCTGAGTTTGGCTTAGAGAGAGGCCACATTTGAGCAAAAAGTAAGCCCTCAGGAGGCAATCCTTAGGCATCCCATAACAATAGGCTAAGTTTTAATTTCAAAAGCAAAGACTCATGAGGCTAGTCATCAATATCAAGGGCCCATCAGTGGCTCATCCACCTTCACCAGTAACTGCCCCTGCACTTGGGGGTCTGTTGCTGCTGCCTTAGAGAATGTAGCAGAGCTCTCCAAGATGGAAATTCAGTATTCTCTCATTTATTGAGTGATTCTCCACCCACTGTTACGATGCCCTGTGAGCATTTGAACAATTTTATATACCTTTTATGTATGTTCAGGTTGATTTTCCTCCCATTCACCCCCCATTCCTGACACCCCCCACCAATGATCCTCTCCCACCCCAGTTGTAACCCTTCTGTGATCCAAAGCTTCTTTCAGATGAAGCCAATGCAATAGTCAAATACAATTAATAGGAAAATGAAATAATAATGATGTTTAAATGTAAGAGATAAAACACACGAAAACTTAAAAAAAAAAACTAAAAATAAAATAAAATTAAGGGAATGGGTTATTAAAAAAATGGGGGAAATTTTTTTTGACATTTTGCCTTTTACCCCTGCAATATCTAGTGTCCAGTCTGTACCGTGACACCTTCCCCCTCTCACTCCCCAGTGTCTCAATATTTTTCATTTCATTTTCAAAGAAGTTTTAGATCACAGCAAAGTCACACACAGAATACAAGAGACTCTCATATACCCAAACTCTTCCCCCTTTCCTCACCCCATTTAAAACCTTTTTGTATGTGAATGGTAGCATTGTTATAACTGATACACAGATAGTGAAACATAGCTACTAAACATTGTCAATGGTTTGCAGTATGATTTACATTTCAGATCTTACACTTTTATAAATTTTGATGATATTTACCATGTCCTGTATCCATCACTGTTAGAAAATGAAAAACATTTCCACTGACCACTAAATACCCCCTGTTTGATCTATTCTGTTCCTGCCTCTCCATCACCCTAGGGCCCATGACAACCCCCTGGCTTGACTCATTCCATGACAAGATTCAAAGGTACATGCAACAAGAGGTCTTGACACACTGGTTTGTCCTTCCCTATTAGGAACCACCCTTGCTCTTAAGAGACTCCCACCTGTCTATTTCTGAGTGAATCAGTCCTGCCAAAGATGGGAGTCCATCTCCATCTCTCTCATTGTGTGGATCTCCACCAACTGTTACAACACATTATGACAGGATGAATGCTCACACACTCCCTAGAAACCTGATCCGGATGCATCCTATTCTTTATGCCCCACCAACCAACACCCTAAAGCAGTGACACTTCCTTGTGATATTGCCATAAGGGAATTCCCACTTCTGTACTTTCAACCCCATACACACAAATCCCAAGTGTTCACCTGGTCTCTCTCCCATGTCTGCCCTCAGTATCCTGGGTTTTCTAACCCACCCTTCCCAATCTACTCACCTGTCAAACCTGCACCACCAAACCCAATAATACCACCACCCACCTGTCCTATCCTTCAATACACAACTCCACTCAATCACTTTAACATAGATTACATCCATATGGGTGATGGCTCACAACTTTCTTTTCTTTCTCTTTCTTGTAAACCTGTCTCTCAGACAATGGTTCTTGGGGACTGCTCAATTTTCTTAATTCATGTGAGTGAGGTCATGTACTATTCTTCCTTCAATGCCTGGCTTGCTTCACTCAACATAAGGTCTTCAAGATTCATCCATGTTATTCCGTGTGTTAGTAATTTATTCCTTCTTACAGCAGATAATTATTCCATAGTACGTATGTACCACATTTTGTTTATCCACTCATCTGTTGATGGGCCCCTGGGTTGAATCCAACATTTGGCAATAGTGAACAATGCCACCATGAACATTGGTGTGCATATATCTGTTCATGTCTTTGCTTTCAGTCCTTCTGGGTACATACCCAGCAATGGAATTGCGGGGTCATACAGAAGATCTCTAGTTAGTTTTTTTGAGGAACCACCAAAATGTCCTTCACAGTGGCTGGACCATTCCACAATCCCACTAGCAATTGATGAGGATTCCAATTCCTCCACATCTTCTCCAACACTTATTGCCTGCTGTTTTTTTAATAGCCACCATTCTAATGGGTGTAAGATGGTATCTCATTGTAGTTCTGATTTGCCTTTCTCTAATAGCTAGAGATGTCGAGCATTTTTTTCATGTGCTTTTTAGCCATTTGTATTTCTTTCTTGGAGAAGTGTCTTTTCAGGTCACTTGCCCATTTTTTAAATGGGTTGTGTAGATTTGTATTTTCGAGGTGCAGGATTTTTTTATATATGCAGGATATTAGGCTCTTATCAGATATATGGTTGCCAAAATTTTTCTCCCATTGGATAGGCTGCCTTTTTATTTTCTTGATAACATCTTTTGATGTGCAGGAGTTTTTAATTTTGAGGGGATCTCATTTATGTATTTTTTCTTTTGCCGCTTGTGCTTTGGGTGTGAAGTTCATGAAACCAATTCCTATTACAAGGTCCTGTATGCTTCCCTACATTATCTTCCAAGGTCTTTATGGTCTTGGATCTTATATTTAGATCTTGGTCCATCTTGAGTTGATTTTTGTATAAGGTGTTAGATGGTGTTCCTCTCTCATTCTTTTGGATATGGATATCCAGTTCTCCATGCACCAGTTGTTGAAGAGGCCATTCTTTTGCAACTGAGTGAGCTTCATGGCCTAGTTGAATATCAGATGACTGTATATGCAAGGTTTATATCAGCACTCTCAATTCTGTTCCATTGATCAAGGTGTCTATCCATGTGCCAATACCACGCAGTTTTGACCACTGTAGCTTTGTAGTATGTTTTAAAGTCAGGTAGTGTGATACCTCCAACTTCATTTTTATTTTCAATGTTTCTTTGGTGATTCAGGGCCTCTTACCCTTCCAAATAAATTTTGTAGTTAGTTTCTCCAATTCCTTAAAAAATACAGTGCTGATTTTGATTGAGATTGCATTAAATCTGTAGATTACTTTGGGTAGGATAGACATCTTGGTGATGTTTAGTCTTCCTATCCATGGGCAGGGATTATTCTTCCATTAATTTAAGTCTTCTTTGATTTCCTATGACAGTGTTGTGTAGTTTTCTGTATGTAAGTCCTTTAGATCTTTAGTTAAATTTATTCCTAGGTATTTGAGTCTTTTAGTTACTATTGTCAAGGTATTTTTTCTTGATTTCCTCCTCAGATTGCTCATTTATGGGGAACAGAAATGCTACTTATTTTTGAGCATTGAACTTATAGCCTGTGAAGTTACTGAATTCCGTTATATGTTCTAGAAGCTTTGTTGTAGATTTCTCAGGGTTTTTTATGTGTAGTAACATGTCATCTGCAAATAATGAAATTTTACTTGTTCTTTTCCAATTTGGATGCCTTTTATACCTTTTTCTTGCCTTAGTGCTTGAGCAAGTACTTCTAAGACAATGTTAAATAGGAGTGGTGATATTGGGCATCCTTGTCTTTTTCCTGATCTCAGAGGGAAGGCTTTTAGGATTTCACCATTGAAGATGATGTTAGCTTTGGGTTTTTCACATATACCTTTTGTCATATTCAGAAAGTTTCCTTCTATTCCTATCTTTTGCAGTGTTTTTATCAGGAATGGGTGCTGTATATTTTCGAATGCTTTTTCTACATCTATAGAGAAGATCATGTGATTTTTAAAAAAAATTTGTTTATGTTGTGTATTCCATTGATTAATTTCCTTACGTTGAACCATCCTTGCATATGCAGGATGAAATCCACTTGGTCATAGTGTATAATTCATTTGATATATTGTTGAATGCAATTAGAAAGTATTTTGTTGAGGATTTTAGTATCTAGGTTCATTAGACAAATAGGTCTGTAATTTTCCTTTCTTGTGTTATCTTTGTTTGGCTTTTATATTAGGATAATGTTGGCATCATAGAATGAGTTAGACAATGTTCCTTCTAATTCTATTTTTTGGAAGAGTTTAAGCAGGATTGGTTATAGCTCTTTCTGGAATGTTTGGTAGAACTCAGCTGTGAAGCCGTCTGGGCCTGTGTTTTTCCTTGTTGGGAAGTTTTTGAAGACTGAGTCTATCTCTTTACTTGTAATTGGGCTTTTGAGTTAATCAATTTCTTTTTTTGTCAATATAGGCTGCTAGTGAGTTTCTAGGAATTTGCCCATTTCATCTAAATTATAGTTCTGTTGGCATATACTTTTTCAAAATATCCTCTTATGATACTTTATTTCTGTGGGATTACTAGGGATATCCCCTTCTTCATTCCTTATTTTGTGTATTTGCATCTTCTCTCCCTTTCTCTTTGTTAGTCTGGCTAAGGGTTTGTCAATATTATTGATCTTCTCAAAGAACCAGCTTTTGCTTTTGTTTATGTTTTCTAGTGCTTTCATATATCTTTTTCATTTAGTTCTGCTCTAATCTTTTTTCCCCCCTTTTTTTCTACTTCCTTTGGTGTTAGTTTGTTGTGATTTTTCCTATTCTTCTAGGTGTGCAGTTAGGTTTTTAATTTTAGCTCCTTCTTTTTTCATATATGCATCTAAGGCTATCAATTTCCCTCTCAGTACAGCTTTCACTGCATCCCATATGTTTTGATATGTTGTGTCGTCATTTTCATTCTTTTCGAGATAGTTACTGATTTCTTTTGAGATTTCCTCCTTGACCCACTGTTTGTCTAAGAGTGTGTTGTTTAACTTCCATATCCATGCACGTAACCTGTTTCTCTGTCCCTTAGTGATTTCCAATTTCATGCCGTTGTGGTCAGAGAAATTACGTTGTATGATCTCAATCTTTCTGCAATCATTGAGAGTTGTTCTGTGGTCTATCTTGGAGTATGATCCATGTGCACTTGAGAATAATGTATATCCCACTGTATTTGGGTGTAGAATTCTGTATATGTCTATTAGGTCCATGTCATCTAATCTATTATTCAGAGTTTTTGTTTCCTTATAGATTATGTGTCTAGATGTTCTGTCTAAAGGTGATAATGGTGTATTAGAGTCCCCAACTATAATAGTAGATATATTTATTTCCCAACTATAATAGTAGATATATTTATTTTCCCATTTAGTTTTTCCAGTGTTTGCCTCATGTTTTGAGGCACCCTCATTAGGTGCATAAATGTTTATGACTGTTCTCTTTTCTTGAGAGATTACCCCTTATAATAATATATAGTGTCCATCTTTATCTCTTACAATAGTTTTGCATTTAAAGTCTATTTTGTCCGATATTAGGATAGCTACTCCTGCCCTTTTTTTGGTTATTGTTTGATTGTAAAATTTTTTCCAGCCATTCACTTTCATCCTCCTTATATCTCTGGGCCTAAGGTGGGTTTCTTGTAGACAGCATATAGATGGATCATATGTCCTTATTCATTCTGCCAACCTCTGTCTCTTGAATGGTGAGATTAATCCATTAATATTAAGTGATGTTACTCTCAATGAATTTATTACATCAGCCATATTTTCTTTCAGTTTATGTATGTTATATGTTTTTTTTTTAATTTCTCTTTTTGTCTTTTTAGTTGTTCTTGCACTCTCCTCCAGCTCTCTCTCTCTCCTGTTTTTTTCCATTCAACCTGCAGAACTTCCTTTAGTATTTCTTGAATGGCAGGTTTCTTATTGGCATAATCTCTTAATTTCTGTTTATTTGTGAATATTTTGAACTCTCCATCATTTTTGAATGTCAGCTTTGCTGGATAGAGAATTTGTGGCTGGAAGTTTTTCTCTTTTAGTACCTTGACTATGTCATACCACTGTCTTCTTGCCTTCATGGTTTCAGATGAGAAATCAGCATGTAATCTTATTGTGCTTCCCTTATATGTGGTGGTTCTCTTTTCTCTTGCTGCCTTGACTATTTTCTCTTTGTCCTGAGCATTAGATACTTTGATAATTATATGTCTTGGAGTAGACCTGTAGGGATTTATACTGTTTGGGGTGTGCAGTGCTTCCTGGACATGTACATCCATCTCCATCAAAAGGGTTGGGAAGTTTTCAGCCATTATTTCCTTCAACACTCCTTCTGTTACCTTTCCCTTCTCTTCTCCTTTTGGGATGCCTAAAATGCATATGTTTGTCCCTTTTTGTGTTGTCAGTTAAATCCCTAAGTCCCTACTGGATTTTTTCTATCTTTTTATCTATTTGTTCTACTGTCTGTTTGATTTCAGATGTACTGTCTTCCATATCACTAATTATTTTTTCTGCCTGTTCAATTCTGCTGTTATGTGAATCCAGAGTCATTATGATTTCTTGGATTGTGCCATTCATCACCATCATATCCGTTAATGTTTTATGTATGTTTACAATTTGTTCAGTGTGTTCTCCCCGTGTCTTCTTAATATCCTTAATTTCTTCCTTCACTTCATCAAGTTGGTCCATGATATTTGTTTAGATAGCTTTGATTAGGTGTTCAATGTTCTGCATGTCTTCCTGATTTTTACATTGCTCATTGGACTGGTCCATGTCTTCCTGTTTTTCATGTGGTTTGTAATTTTTTGTTGCCCTCTGGTCATCATTTTATCTTGATTGTTTTATTCAGTTGAATATCTTCTCTCTCTGCTCTAGAGTTTTATTTAGCTGTTCGTTCTGTGTGTGTGTTAAGTTTTCTCTTAGACAGTTTGTTCTTCTTGTTCTATTTCCTTTCTTTATTCTATGTTCCCTTGAAGTAAAAAGACTAAGGCCAGAGGGCAAGGAAAAGAGTAAAGAAAGGGCTGAAAGGAAAAATTTAATTAAAAAAAAGAAAAGAAAACAGAATAGACAAGATAGAAATTAGCACCTTTGAAGTTGAGGACTAATGTGAAAAAGTGGAATGTAAGAACCACAACAGAAAGCAGAAGGTAGAAAAATGAAGGAAGGAAAAGAGATAACATTGGTAGACAAAATCAATATACACAGAGAATGGGAAATCAAAGAAGAAGAAGCACAGTAAAGAAGAACCAAGCCAGCAGCACCTAATTTTAAAAAAAATAGGGTGGAGGAAAGAGGAAAGAAAAGCAAGAAACAAACTAACAAAAAAATAAAGAAAAACAAACAAACACCCAAACAAGCAGTCAAACAATGCTAAGGAAGAACCACATTCCTTCTTGGGCCCTTGTGGAGCCTCTCAACCTGTGTACATCAATCAATTACCCTGCAGGCTTCTTTCTGCACGTTTTGAGGCAGATTTCAGCAATTAAACTAAGTTAAAATTATTTTTTTTAAGTAACCGTTTGTTTTTTTTTTGGCGGGGGGGGGATAAGGGACCCAAAAGAAGGCCTCTTCTGGACCAGCCCCTGCACCGAGGGGACCCTAAATAGGCTTGTGAAATTTATTAAACATTTCCCATTGCCTGAGCCACCAGGGGAGCTGAAACTCTGATACTCAGCATAGAACTATAAAATTGCCTAGCTCCACCCCATCCCGAGCCAAGACTTTGTGTCCCAGGGCACCACTTCAAGCCAGCTTCTTTGCTCCCAAAAGCTACAATGGGTCTGGACAGCCAATCCCACAGAAAGGAAACCCCCCTCTACCCTCTGCCAGACCCCTCCCACTCTGAAAGAATGCTCCCTCTCACTGGGTTGCCAGCGGGAGTCAGGGCTCACCCTAGCCCTTTGTCCTGAGGGTGGGGCTTAGACATCTTCATCCATGATTTCCAGCTGGGGAAGAACTCATGATATTATCTTGAGCAATCCACCTCTCTGTTCAGCTCCCTTCAGATCGATGTCCCTAAGATTCTCCCTCTGTGGGCTCCCAGAACAGACCACTCGGGCATGATCCTGTCCTCAATCAGCCATCTTATGGGTGCACCTGAGGAGTCCCAGTGCTACAGTGGCTCCCTGTGGGTCAGTGAGACTGAAGCATTTCTCCTCCCTGTGGACAGTGTGCTGAGGTCACTAACTATTTTTCATTTTGTTTTCAAAGAAATTTTAGGTCACAGCAATGTCACACACAGAATACAGGAGACCCTCATATACACAACATCTTACCCCTTTCATCTTCCCCATATTAATACTTTTTTATATGTGGATGGTAGCATTTTTATAACTGATATACAAGTAGTGAAACATAGCTACTAAACCTTGTCAATGGTTTACACTATGGTTTACATTTTAGACTGTACACTTTTATAAATTTTGATATTTACCATGTCTTGTGTCCATCACTGTATGGTAATGAGGAACATTTCCACTGACCACTAAATATGCCCTGTTTGATCTATTTTATTCCTCCCACCCCATCCCTCTTGGGTCCACAACAACCCCCTGGCTTGACTCATTGGATGATAAGATTCATCATTAGATGCAACAAGAGGTCTTGACACACTGGTTTGTCCTCCCTTATTAGGAACCGCCCTTGCTCTTGAGTGACTCCTGGCTGTCTATTTCTGGACAAATTGGTCCTCCCAAAGATGGGAGTCCAACTCCTTCCCACTCATTATGTGGGTCTTCACCCACTGAAATAACACATTATGACAGAATAAACACTCACACACTCCTAGAAGCCTGTTCTAGATATGCCCTGTCCCAAATGTCCCCCCAACTAACACCCTCCTCTCAGCATGGTATATGACTCCTGGGTATGAGCCTCCATGGCACTGATGGATTGCTATGAAGTGTCAACTGGCAATGTGACTGGAAAAAGACCTTGAATAAAATGGGGAAAAGGTAAAAACAAATGAGTTTATATAGCTAGAAGACTTCAAAATGAGTCAGGAGGTCATCCCAAAGGTAATGCTTATGCACATCTCAGTAGGATCTCATAGAATTTCAAAGGGGATAGTTCCCCAAATACTGGGGCCCCTGAAGGCTCTGGAGACACCCAGGTCCTATGTCAGGACAGATAGTTCTGGAGTTTGGTGCCTTGCTAGTGGGACCTACTTTGGAGTTTGTGCTCCTGAGAGTAACAGCATTGGGCTCAAATATGTATTCCCTGCACATGGCTCATCTGTCCCTTCCATTCAAAAATATCCTTTGGTGCTCGAGTTTGTAGGTGTATGTCCAGAGACTTAAGTCTTTGGGCTGTCCATGTGCCAGCTGGGCTGAGCAACTCCTACTCTACAGCTCCTTGGACTCACCCAGGACAACTGGTGGGGAGATGATGATGTCTAACAGCCATCCCAGGGAATGGAGAGAGTATGCAGCTGCAGGCAGGATAATTCTATCCATCTTCTCCATGGGATATAAGCCCACTCTCAGTTGGAGGTGAAGTGGACATCACCATCCCAGACTCCTCAGGATGGGGGAAAGAGCAATGGACTAGAGTGAACTTACTTGTATTCTACTATAGACATATTGCGATTCAAGCATTGGAAGAAATTACAACATTGATGTGGAGTCAGTGGCCACTGGAGGCTCTGGGAGTAGGCGGTGGGAAAAGCAATTTTAATACAGAGGCTTTTTCAGGACTTGGGGTTTGTCCTGTATGACATTGCAATGACAGATATAGGCCATTTTATACCATCATATAACATGGATAACTGTGTGGGAGAAAGTGTGTTCTACAATGTGAACTATGATCCATGTGTAATGGCAAAGCCCCAGGATGTGTTTATCAATTGCAATTAATGTGCCACACTAATGAATGATGTTTATGTGCAAGGTTGTGGAAGGTGTGGGAGGTGGGGCATACAAGAAACCCTATATTTTTTGTGTAACATTTATGTTATCTAAGTATCTTTAAAAAAATAAAATAAAATAAAAAATGAAATATGATGGGCTATTACTTTCTCTGAAAACTTTCATTTGACCCTGGTTGAAACCTGTTTCTTCAGCCCTGGTCACAAATGTCCATTCAGATCAACTCTCAGTTCCCTTTGCCTCTGAGACTTCACACAGGCTTTCCATCTGACTTGAAGTCTTTCTCTCCCCTCCCTTCTTCTAACCCATGCTGCCTCAGAGATATATGGAGTTTAAGAGAGTTGATCCTACCATGCTCCTGTATTTGGGGCCCAGCTCCACCCCTCACTGGTCATGTGATCTTGGACACTTCAGTTGAACTCTCTATGCTTTACTTCCCTCATCTGTAAAATAGGGAGAATTTTATCCATCTCATACTGTTGTTTTGGGGTGAAATATGTTAATGTATATGAACCCTGTGAACAGTGAATGGCTAGTACAGGATAAAACTATGTGACTGCTTGCTGTTATTGTTGTGCTTAGGTCATAGCTTACTGAGCAGGTCCTAAATAGATTTTCTTGCTTACTCCATTCAGATTATGCAATTATCCCCCATCATATCACCCATTAGGTTTCATGGGAGATTTTCTATCACAAATCTATCCCCTGGAAATGAACTTCTGCAACTTGGAGTAAAGACTACGTCTACCTCTCCTTTGCAATTCTAGAAAGTATGACAGGGTCTGACACATACTAGGTTCAACAAATGTATGCTAAATTCTCCAAAGGACATGCCATTCATTTACATTAAGTAGAAAGGGATTCTTTGATCTGGCACCTGGAGGTGCCACTGTTATTTCATCTTACTGACACTGAGACCCAAGAAATGTTATTGTGACAGTCATTAGCCCTCCATGTACTTCTTTTTCAGCCCTCTATAACAGGGTTATGATTGTTCTCAAGAAAATACTGAGCATAGAACATCTGTGGTTAACCTCTGTATTTGTTCTGGAGGCCATTTAAAATAGGAGAACTAGCAAATTGTGGAGAAGAGCCTCAACACACCTCTTGTGCAAGCCTATGTGATTTTCCTGAAGCACTAGCTCTGCTGCTTCCATGCCCTGCTAGAGCACAAGCAGCTTGCCAATGCTGGAAGCACCATTAGCGGATTTGGCTCCCTAGGTCCACCATTTCCATCAAAATTTTTGCCACCTACTCCAGGACAATATTAAAAAGCATGGTGCCATCCCTTCCCAATGTCCAGGACTCTCCTTTCCCACTCCAACCCACCTTCCCTTCAGCCTCAAATTCATTCAATGAAACCACTTCAATGAGCTGATTTTGAAACAGTACTGTAGAGCCATGCATTTTTTGCAGCTACTGCTTTGCAGAGCCTAACTACCTCCTTGAATTGGATAGAAAAAAGAAAAATAGAGGAAATTTTTCCATTCAGTTGAAGTTTTAATAAAGTACATTATGTGTTTTTAAAAGGCCACGCAGAAAAAATTCCACCATTCTCTTAAAAGCTGCAAGATAAAAAAAGAGAGGTTTCAATTTTGTCATAATCTACAGGGCAGTATGCAAAGAGCAGATGGGGAGAAGAATAACTCCCATCCATTCCTTGCGATGGCTCCACCCTCACACATCACCTTGGAAGTCCCTTAAAGTACTGCTTAGTTCCTCATACCTCCACAATGTGCATTTTTCATGTTCTCACAAGCAAAACTTGGCTTTGTGTCCTATTGTCAGCTGCAAAATTATATTCAAATCCTAAACTTCACAAGGCATTGTATAAAAAACTATCAACTGAAAGTGAAATGAAATGTGTTTCTCATATATAATGACCTCATAGAATCTTTTCAAAGATTTTACTTACACTGGTGTCACAGTAAACAGTGACTCTTTACTGAGGGAGACATTTTGGGATGTCACTAAAATAACATATATCCCTTCCTGATACTATATTACATGATATGATATTTTGTTTGTTTATCAATTTCCTTGTCCACATAATTGAATTTCTGTGAGGACAAAAACTTGTGTAACATTGAAATGAAATATACAGGCCATTATATCTTGCCGTGACCTGCAGAATTGTTTGGGAGAAAGTGTGAACTACAATGTAAACTATAATCCATGCTTAGTGGCAATGCTCCAAAATGTGTTCATCAATTACAATGAATGTACCACAATAATGAGGGATGTTGTTGATGTGGGTAAATGTGGGTGGTGTGGGGAGCAGGACATGTTGGAATCCCAATATTTTTTGTTGAAAATTATGTACTTTATCTTTAAAATAAATAAATAAATAAATGATTGTCAGTCAACATTGGTACATAGCAGTGAAAAAGCATATTTTAGTTTCTGAAAAAAAAACTTATCTGTTCTGTCAGTTTATGTCTAGTATGTACACTGTATCTGGCACCCAAAAAATACCCAAAATATTTGTTGAATGAATGAATGAATGAATATTTTTGGGCTTTAACTTGGCACAGCTTCTTTATATCATCTGTGAAAACAAGAATAAATAAATTGACACTAATCCAAATACAATTTAGAATTAATTAAAATGAGAAAAGAACTTTTATACTGAAGTGATAGAAAAAGTATGTTTGACACTGCACAAATTAACTGTTCTATCCTTATCTTTGCTTTGAAGAGAGGCAGTTGTGTTTATGCCACTCACACTGTGGGATGTGCCAGTACTGATAGCCCTTGGTCTGACTGAGAGTTTAAATGCACAAAGTAGTTCAAGAAAAAAATTATCTCAAGCATTACAGAAATTTTTTGAGTGAAAACTGAATATCTGAAAGTTGTGTAATATGTACATTTCCTTGTTCTAATTTTGGAAAAGAAGAGAGCCACAGAGCCAGTGTGGCAAATTAGCATTATGAAAAATTAACAGATGTATAAATTGTTAACAAGGAGGCATAGTTTTTACACCTATTGTCAATGACTAAATACCTATAATCCATGCCATTGTACTGTATAGCTCCAGTTTTTCTGAACAAGCTTCTAGGTATCATAGCACACTAGGGCTCAATGCTTAGTCCTTTTCTATTGACACATTTCTCTAGATTGCCTCATTTAGTACACAGCTGCCTGTAGCTGATGTTATTCAAGTGTACATCTGCAGACATGCCAGCTCCTCTGAGGTTCGGACTGATATGTTCAATTGTTTGCATAACTCTCTGTGCCTCATCTCCTTCCTCTGTAAAATGTGAATTATATATTTCTTACATGGTTGTCATGCAGAGCAACTACCTTAAGAAAGAAAAAACACTTAGAAGGGTACATGGTACCAGTGTATGTACTCAATAACTCTTAGCTTTATTACTTGACATCTCTATGTGTATACCTAATAGCAATATGACATTACCAAGGTCATACAAATCTTGGTTCCAACCCCCATTCTTCCCTATTAATGAATTTTCCTAGGTTTTAGTGATGGGTTGAATTGTTCTCCATAATGGACATTATTAGGAAAGGTTAACAGTGTCCCATCTAATAGATCTAATAAATCATTTCTATGGGTGATCATTGAGACAGGTTTCAGCTAAATAATTTAGTAAAGAATTAGTACCGTTCAGGCTATTTCTGCTAATACACTCAACCCAAAATATTTGCTAAGTGAGCCTATTATGATATATTCCATCCAGTTTAAAATAATGTTCTTTCCTCCTTTGTCTAGCCCACCAGTATCCCAATCTTTTCTTATCAGTGTCTTCTGCTTTCACCTAACTTCTCTTAAAAGGCCTATTTAAAAGTGAAATATAGAAATGCAATTGATTTTTGTATTTTATAAGTGTACTACACTCTCAAAATATTTTTTACGGTTTTTAAATTTTTCTGTTGAGACACTCCTATCATCTATTAATAATGAAAAACATTTCTTTTTATTGCCTTATTGTGCTGTCTTGACCCTTCACTGTTGTTTAAAAGAAACAACAAAAAGCAACCATATTTTATTGCTAATTTTTCTCATCTTTTTATCAGAGAATTTTTAGGTTTATAGAAAAAATCATGCAGAAAGCACAGAGTCCCCATATAACCCTCCAGTACACAGATTTCCCTGTTATTAATATTGTGCATTTATGTGTTACCTTTGTTATAACTCATGAAAAAATATTATTAAAATTACACTATTTACTATAGTTCATAGATTATATTATGTTTCACCCTTTATGATGTAAAATTCTATGTTTATTTTAAAATACCTCCCCATGGTTTTCATTTACATTTCTCTAAAGACTAATGAAATTGAGCACCTTCACATGTGCTTGGTCACTTTCTATTGTTTTTGGAGTAATGTCTATGCTGATCCCTTGATCATTTATATTTTTATTCATTTAAAAATTTTATTGAAGTATATCATTCATATATGAACATACATAAACAATAAGTGTATAGTAAAAGTTGTGAACATACAAAACAAACATTCATATCATCATACATGGTTCTCATACATCATCCCACCAACAACAGCTTGCATTTTTGTAAAACAGTTGTTTACAAATTATGAAAGAGTATCATTAAAGTATTACTACAAACAATAGTCCAAATACAAGAGCATTTATGGACTTCAATCACCAGTGAGTTTACTGCATGGATGGCTGAATACATCTAGGTCAATCAAAGAGATTGCATCATCAATGGGTGATGCTTTTACCAATCAGTTGAATGTCTTAAAAGGAGAAGTGATTTCAACATTCAGAAAGAATTTCCCAGCTCATCTTTTCTTTTTTAATTAATTAATTAATTAATTAGTATTTTAAAAGATGCTTAGATTACATAAATGTTACACAAAAATTACAAAGATTCCTGTTTCCCACCTCCCACACCTCCCATAACATCCCACATAAACATCTTTCATTGGTGTGGCACATCAACTGCAATGGATATATACATCCTGGGGCTTTGCCATTAAGCATGGACCATAGTTCACATTGTAGACCACACTCTCTCCCACACAGTTCTGCATGTTATATGCTGATGTAAAATGGCTTATATCCGTTGTTGTAATGTCACTCAGGATAATTCCCAAGTCCCGAAAAAGCCCCTGTGTTACAACTGCTTTTCCTTTCCCTGCCCCAAAAGCATCCAGTGGCCACTGCCTCCACCTCACTGTTGTAATTTCTTCCATTGCTTGAATCACAATATACAACAGAATACCAAAGAGTCTACTCTAGTCCATAGCTCTTCCCCCAATCCTGAGGAGTCTGGCATGGTGATGTCCACTCCACCTCCATGTGAGAGGGGGCTTATATCCCATGGTTACTATGGATGGGATTATCCTTCCTGCAGCCGCAGACTCTCTCCATTCCGTGGGATGGCCTTTGTCCATCATCATCTCCTCACCAGGTGACTTGGCTGAGTCCATTGAGCTGTAGAGTAGGAGTTGCAGCTCCACCGAGATTCTTGGCACAGCTGACACATGGGCAGGCCAATCTCTGGAGGAAGACCTACAAACCCCAGCAACACATACAGGTTTGAACAGAAGGGACTGATGGACCATGTGCAGGGAGGACTTATTTGAGTCCAACTCTGTCTTTCTCAGGAGCACAGATTCCAAAGTAGAGCCCACTGATATGACATCAATGTCTGGAGCTGTTCCCCCATATATAGGTCCCAGGTGTCTCCATAGCCCTCAGGAACCCCTCTGTGTTTGGTGTTATCCACTTTGGTGTTCTAGAAGATCCTACTGTGGTGTGCATAAGCATTACATCTGCAATGACCTCCCGACTCTCTTTGAAGTCTCTTAGCGAAATGAACTCATTTGTCTTTACCTTTTCCCCCTTTTATTTAAGGTCTTTTTCCAGTGGTATTTCTAGTTGGCACTTGGTTGGCACTTCCCCTCGTTGCCAGGGAGGCTCATCCCTGGGAGTCATGTCCCACACTGGGGGAAAGGCATGGCATTCATATGCTGAGTTTAGCTTACAGAGAGGCCACATTTGAGCAACAAGGAGGCTCTCAGGTGGCAACCCTTAGGCACCCCATAACAGTAGGCTAAGTTTCAATTACAAGAGCAAAGACTCATAAGGCTAGTCCTCAATAATAAGAACCCCTTAGTGGACCATCCTTTTTTGCCAGACACTGCCCCTGCACTCAGGAAAATGTTGCTGCTCCCTTGGAGAATGTGGCAAACCTCTCTAACTTGGGAAATCAGTATTCCCTCATATATTGAGTGATTGTCCACCCACTGTGACAATGCCCCACCCCTTGATCATTTGGAAAAATTTATATATCTCTCATGTATATTCAGATGAACTTCTTCCCATGAATCCCCCATCACAGACACCCCCACCAATGATCCTCTGCAGCCCCCTTTGTAACCCTTCTGTGATCTAAACCCTCCTTGAAGATGAAGCACATATAATAACCAAATATAATTAATAGGGAAATGAAACAATAATGATAAGCTTAAACGTAAGAGATAAAATACATGGAAACTCAGAAAAAAAATAAAAATAAAATATAATTAGAAAAAATACAGAGGCAAGATGGCATCCATTGAGGAGGACACTTGCTGACTAGCTCTTTGAGGACAGCTAGTTGTGGACAGGGTCCTGCCCAAGGGTCTGTGCTGTGGGCGCACAGAGCAAGAAGCTTGGGACATCTAGCAGCTGGCAGATCGACAGCATGGAGTGATTGGTAGAGATTCATGACTTTTAAGCCTGCCTGTGGTGGTTAACACGGATGGCAAAGCCTCACCAGCAGGGAAAAAGGCTGGTTTGAGCCGCGAATCCTGCACCCGTGACTCCTGCTCCCGGTGTGAGGGAGCATTCTCCGAGAGAGGGAGGGTCCTGACAGAAGGTGGAGAGGAGTTTAACTTCTGTGGATTTGGCTGCCTGGACCCCCTCATAGCTTTGGGGAGCAGATAAGCTGGCTTGAAGCAGCACCAGGCTGAGGGGAGAGGTGAAGCTGCTGAGGAAACCTGATTTACCCAGCAGCCCACTGACACTGAGACTTGGCTCCAGAGGGGGTGGAGTCAGCCAAATTATGGCTGTGCACTGACAAGCATCAAAGCTTCAGCTCCCCTGGGGAGGACAGGAAGTGGGAAGTGCTTGATTCATTTCCAAGAGACTATTTAGGGTCGCCTCAGTGAAGGGGGTGGTCTAGCAGAGGATTTCTTTGGGGTCCTTTATATAGCAAAAATAAAAAATAAAAAAAGAAGAGAGTCACTTTAAAAAATGAATTATTCTTCATAATTTTGTTTAATACCTAAAATCTGCCTCAAAACCTGCAGATAGAAACCTGCAGGGAAATTGATTGATAAACTCAAGAAGACTGAGAGGATCCAAAAGGACCCTAGAAGGAACATGTCCTCCTTAGCTTTGTTTGACTGCTTGCTTGTGTGGTTGTTTGGTTTTTCTCTGTTTATTAGTTCTCTCTTGCTCTTCTTTCTTCATTCTTCCCCCCTTTCTTTTTTCCTTCATTTTTTTAAAATTACATGCTGCTAGATTGCCTCCTCTTTGGTGTGCTTCTTCTTCAGGGATTTCCCATTCTCTGCCTATATTGATTTTGTATCACAAGCTATCTCTTATCATTCCTTCATCTTTCTGCCTTCTGCTTTCTATTGTGGTTCTTAGACACCACGTTTTACATTACCCCACAACTTAAGGATGTCAATTTCTATTCTATCTACTTTATTTTCTTATTTTTTTTAAATTAATATTAGCTTTTTCCATTTTGTCCATTCTTTACTGTTTCTCTCAGTCCTCATCATAGTAGCCTTCTAAACCATTATATAAATATTCCTTTATTTGATTTCCCAGTCCATTGTAGGTACTCCACTTTTTTTTCCTATTACTCTACTTTGCCTACACGAGTTAAACATTCATTTCACTAAGTCTTCTTTGGCCCCTCGTCTAACTTTTATCAAAATTACTATTATCCTTCTTCCTTTCTCATATCTTTCTATTCCTCTGGCACTAATCTTTTGCCTTCAAGGTAACATAGAATGATGCAATGAAATAAAATAAGAAGAAAAAGTGTCAAAGAGAAAACTTAACACACACAAAGAACCACCAGATAAATAAAATTCTAGAGCAGAGAGAGAAGCTAATCAACTGAATAAACCCATCAAGATAAAATGATGACTAGAGGGCAACAAAAAATTACAGGCCATCCTGAGAAACAGGAAGACATGGACCAATCCAATGAACAAACTAAAAACCAGAAATATAGGCAGAACATCAAACAACTAATCAAAGCTTTCCAAACAAATATCATGAACTAACTTAATGAACTGAAGGAAGAGAATAAGGATATAAGGAAGACACTGGGAGAACAAAATGAAGAAATTATAAACATACGCAAAAAGATAACAGATATGATGGTGATCAATGGCACAATGCAAGAAATGAAAATGAGGCTGAATTCATCTAACAGCAGATTTGAACAGGCAAAAGAAAGAACTAGTGATGTGGAAGACAATACATCTGAAACCAAACAGATAGTAGAACAGATAGACAAAAAAAAATAGAAAAAATCCAGCAGGGACTCAGGGATTTAGCTGACAACACAAAATGCACAAACATACAAATTATGGGCATTCCAGAAGGAGAAGAGAAGGGAAAGGGAACATAAGCAGTGTTGAAGGAAATAATGGCTGAAAACTTCCCAACCCTATTGAGAGAGATGGATGTGCATATCCAGGAAGCAAAGCACACCCCAAACAGTATAAATCCCAAGAAGCCAACTGCAAGACATATACTTGTCAAAATGTCCAATGCTAAAGATAAAGAGAAAATACTCAAGGCAGCAAGAGAAAAGAGAACCATCACATACAAGGGAAGCACAAAAAGATTATCTGATGATTTCTCATCTGAAACAATGGAGGCAAGAAGACAGAGGTATGATATAGCCAAAGTACTAAAAGAAAAAAACATCCAGCCATAAATTCTCTATCGAGCAAAACTGACATTCAAAAAAGATGTAGAGTTCAAAATGCTCACAGATAAACAGAAATTAATAGAGTATGTCAATAAGTAAAAGGCACTTCAAGAAATACTAATGGAAAATCTACAAGTTGAAAGTAAAAAATAACGGAGAGAGAGTTGGAGGAGAGTTTAAAAACAACTAAAAATACAAAAACAGACACAAAACAATTTATGACATAGATTAACCCAAAGAAAATATGGCTGATATAAGAAATTTGTTGTGAGTAATAACACTGAATGTTATGGGATTAAATTCACCACTCAAAGGAAACAGATTGGCAGAATGGATAAGGAAATAAGATCCATGTATATGCTGTCTACAAGAAACCCACCTTCGACCCAAGGATTCAAGGAGGCTGAAAGTGAATGGCTGGAAAAAATTTTTACAAGCTAACAATAGCCAAAAAAGGGCAGGAGAAGCTATTCTAATATCAGACAAAATAGACTTTAAATGCAAAACTATTGTAAGAGACAAAGAAGAATATTATATATTAGTAAAACGGGTAATCTCTCAAGAAGAGAGAACAATCATAAACATTTAAGCACCTAATCAGGGTGCCTCAAAATAGGTGAGGCAAACTCTGGAAAAACTAAGAGGAGAAATAAATGCTTCTACAATTATAGCAGGGGACTTTAATACACCATTATCATCATTAGACAGAACATCTAGACAGAGAATCAATAAAGAAACAAAGACTCTCAACAATACATTACAGGACCTGGACTTAATAGACATATAAAGTACACTACCACACAAATACAGCAGGTTTTACTTTGTTCTCGAGTGCACATGGCTCATACTCCAAGATAGACCACATGCTAGGCCACATAACAACTCTCAACGAAATCAGAAAGATTCAGATTATTCAAAGTAATTTCTCTGATGACAATGGAATGAAATTGAAAATTCTAAGGGCCAGAGAAACAGGTTAGGTGCAAGGATATGGAGTTAAACAACACACTCTTAGACAAATAGTGGGTCAAGGAAGAAATCTCAAAAGAACTCAGTAACTACCTTGAAACTAATGAAAACAACAACAAAACATATCAAAACCTATGGGATGCAGCCAAAGCTGTCCTGAGAGGGAAGTTCATAGCCATAAATACATATATTAAAAAAGAAGAAAGAGCTAAAATTGAAGATCTAACTTCACACCTGGAGGAACTGGAAAAACAACAATAAACTAATCCTAAAGGAAGTAGAAAGAAGGAAATAACCAAGTTTAGAGCAGAACTAAATGAAATAGAGAATAAGAAAGCACTAGAAAAAATAAACAAAAACAAAAGCTGGTTCTTTGAGAATATCAATAAAATTGACAAATCCTTAGCGAGACTGACAAAGAAAAAGAGAGAACAGATGCAAACAAACAAAATAAGGAATGAGCAAGGGGATATCACTACTGACCCCACAGAAATATAGAGTATCATAAGAAGATACTTTGAAAAATTATATGCCAACAAGAGTGATAATTTAGAGGAAATGGACAAGTTTCTAGAAATGAACAAACAGCCTAAATTAATGAAAGAGGAAATTGATGAACTCCTCAGTCCAATTAAAAGTAAAGAGATCGAATCAGTAATCAAAAACCTCACAACTAAGAAGAGCTCAGGACCAGACAGCTTCACAGCTGAATTCTACCAAACATTCCGGAAAGAGCTAACACCAATTCTGCTTAAGCTCTTCCAAAAAATAGAAGTATAAGGAATATTGCCTATCTCATTCTACATTGCCAACATTACCCTAATACCAAAACCAAACAAAGATACCACTAGAAAGGAAAATTACAGGCCAATTTCTCTAATGAACCTAGATGCTAAAATCCTCAATAAAATACTTGCTAATTGCGTTCAACAACACATCAAAAGGATTATACACCATGACCAAGTGGGTCTCATCCCAGGTATGCAAGGATGATTCAATATAAGAAAATCCATCATTGTAATACACCACATAAAGAAACTGAATGAAAAAAATCACGTGATCATGTCTGTAGCTGCAGAAAAAGCATTCAACAAAATACAGCACTCTTTCCTGGTAAAAGCACTGCAAAAGATAGCAATAGAAGGAAACTTTCTGAATATGATAAAGGGTATATATGAAAAACTCAAAGCTAACATCATCTCCAATGGTGAAATCTTAAAAGCCTTCCCTCTGAGATTGGGAACAAGACAAGGATGCCCACTTTCACCACTCCTATTTAACATTGTCTTAGAAGTACTTGCTTGAGCACTGAGGCAAGAAAAGGATATGAAAGGCATCCAGATTGAAAAAGAAGAAGTAAAAATTTCATTATTTCTAGACAAAATGATCCTATATAGAGAAAGCCCAGAGAAATCTACAACAAAGCTTCTAGATCTTATAAAGGAGTTCAGTAATGCTGTAGGCTATAAGATCAATGCTCAAAAATCATTAGCATTTCTGTACACCAATAATGAGCAATTAGAGGAGGAAATCAAGAAAAAAATGCGATTCACAATAGCAACTAAAAGAATCAAATATCTAGGAATAAATTTAACTAAAGATGTAAAGGATTTATATACAGAAAACTACACAACATTGTTAAAGGAAATCAAAGAAGACTTAAATAAATGGAAGAATATTCCCTGTTCATGGAGAGGAAAACTAAACATCATCAAGATGTCTATCCTACCCAAACTAATCTACAGATTTAATGCAATCCCAATAAAAATCAACACTACATTTTTTAAGGAACTGGAAAAACTAAACACAAAATACATTTTGAAAGGTAAGGAGCCCCGAAATGCCAAAGACACATTGAAAAAGAAAAATGAAGTTGGAGGTATCACATTACCTAACTTTAAAACATACTACAAAGCTACAGTGATCAAAACTGCATGGTATTGGCACAATATTAGACCTACTGACCAATGGAAATGAATTCAGAGTTCTGATATAAATCCCCACATATACAGTCTTCTGATATTCAACAAGGCCACCAAGCCCACTCAGTGGAGAGAGAATGGCCTCTTTAACAAGTGGTGCTTGGAGAACTGCATATCCATATCCAAAAGTATGAGAGAAGAATGCCATCTCACACCTTATACAAAAATCAACTCAAGATGGATCAAAGATCTAAATATAAGATGCAAAACTATGAAGACCTTGGAAGATAATGTAGGGAAAATCTACAGGACATTCTAATAGGAAATGGTTTTATTAACTTCACAGCCAAAGCATGAGCAGCAGGAGAAAAAAAAAAGATAAATGGGATATCCTCAAAATTGAAACTTCTGCACCTCTAAGGACGTTATTAAGAAAGTAAAAAGGCAGGATACCCTATGCGAGAAAATATTTCGCAAACATATATCTGATAAGAGCCTAATATCCTGCATGTATAAAGAAATCCTACACCTTGAATATAAAAAGACAAACAACCCATTTAAAAAATGGGCAAGTGACCTGAAAAGACACTTCTCCAAGGGAGAAATACAAATGGCTGAAAAGCACATGAAAAAATGCTTGACATCGCTAGCTATTAGGGAAATGCAAATCAAAACTACAATGAGATACCATCTTACACCAATCAGAATGGCATCTATTAAAAACACAGCAGATTCTAAGCATTGGAGAGGATGTGGAGGAATAGGAACACTCATCCACTGCTGGTGGGATTGTGGAATGGTCCAGTCATGTGGAGGACAGTTTGGCGGTTCCTCAGAAAACTAACAATAGATCTTCCGTATGATCCAGTGATTCCACTACTGGGTATATACCCAGAAGATTTGAAAGCAAGACATGAACAGATATACGCACATCAATGTTTATAGCGGCATTGTTCACCATTGCGAAGAGTTGGAATCAACCCAGTGCCCATCAACAGATGAATGGATAAGCAAAATGTGGTACATACATAAAGTGGAATATTACTCAGCTGTAAGAAGGAATAAAGTGCTAACACACAGAATAACGTGGACCAATCTTGAAGACCTTATGTTGAATGAGCTAAGCCAGGCATTGAAGGACGAACAGTATGTGACCTAACTGATTTGAATTGAGGAAAGTGAACAGTCTCCGAGAAACATTGTCTGAAGGATAGGTTAACAAGGGAGAGAAAGAGAAGAGCCAGTTGTGAGCCATCACCCATATGGACATAATCTATGGTAAAGTGATAGAGTATAGTTGCATATTGAAGCATAGGACAGATTGGTAGTGATATTACTGGGTTTGGTGGTGCAGTGTTGACAGGTTGGTAAATTAGGAAGGGCAGTTTAGAATAACCAGGGCATGTAACTATGAATCTTGTCATTCCATGAGTCAAGACAGGGGAGTGTCATATGCCTCAGGGGATGGGGAGGAAGGAACAGAAAAGATCAAATGAGGTATTTAGTGGTCATGGGAAATGTTTTTCTTTACCTTACAGTAATGTACAAAGGACATGGTAATTATCATCAAAAATTATTAAACTGTACCGTCTAAATTGTAAACTATACTGTAAACCATTGACAATGTTTAGTTGCTATCTTTCACAATCTGTATAACAGTTATAACAATGCTAACATCCATAAAAATAAAAAATTGAAAGGTTTTAATATGGGGTGGGGAAGGGGGAGGGAGGTTGGGTATGTGAGAGTCTCTATTATTCTGTGTGTCACTTTGCTGTGACTTAAAACTTCTTTGAAAATTAAATGAAAATTTGGGTGAAACTGGGGAATGAGAGGGGAAAGGTGTCACAGAACACTGGATATCTAATAATGCAGTGACAAAAGGAAAAATGTATAATTTTTAAAAAAGGATTTTTTTCTTTTTTCCCATTTTTTGAATGTCCCAATCTGCTAATTATCTAATTATATTTTTTAGGTTTTTTTTTTCTGAGTTTCCTTGTATTTTATCTCTTGCATTTAAGCTTATTATTATTATTTCATTTTCCTATTAATTGTATTTGTTATTATATGGGCTTCATCTTCAAGGTAGGTTTAGAACACAGAATGGTTACAATGGGGGCTGCAGAAGATCATTGGTGGGGGGTGTCCAGGATGGGGGATTCATGGGAGTAAGTTCATCTAAATATACATGAAAGATATATAAAATTGTTCAAATGATCAAGGGATGGGGCATGATTCACAGTGGGTAGACAATCACTCAATAAATGAGGGAATCTGAATTCCCAGCCTGGAGAGCTCTGACACATTCTCAGCAACAGTCCCCTGAGTGCAGGGGTAGTGTCTGGCAAAAGGGGATGACCCAATGATGGGTTCTTGTTATTGATGACTAGCCTTATGAATCTTTGCTCTTGTACTTGAAACTTAGCCTACTGTTATGGGGTGCCTAAGGGTTGCCACCTGAGAGCCTCCTTGTTGCTCAAATGTGGTCTCTCTCTAAGCCAAACTCACCATATGAGTGCAATACCACAATTTGGGACATAACTCCCGGGGATGAGCCTCCCTGGCAACAAGGGTTTAATACCAAGTGCCAACCGGCAGCACCCCTGGAAAAAGACCTTGAATAAAAGGGGGAAAAGGTAAAGACAAATGAGTTCATGGGACTAAAAGACCTCACATAGAGCTGGGAGGTCATCCCAGAGGTAAAGCTTACGCACACCTCAGTAGGACCTCATAGAACACCAAAGTGAATATCATCCAACACAGTGAGACTCCTGAGGGCTCTGGAGACACCCAGTTCCTCTATAAGGGGGGATAGCCCCAGAGATTGATGCCTTATCAGTGGGCTCTACTTTGGAATCTGTGCTCCTGAGAGTGACAGAGTTAGACTCAAATAAGTCCTCCCTGCACAGGTGCATCAGTCTCTTCTATTCAAACATATATGTGATGCTAGAGTTTGTAGGTGTACTTCTAAAGCCTGGAGCCTCTGGCCTTCCTATGTGCCAGCTGTGCCTGGAATCTCAGTGGATCTGTTATTCCTACTCTACAGCTCAATGGACTCACCCAAGTCACCTGGCAAGGAGACAATGATGGACAATGGCCATCCCAGGGAATGGAGAGAGCCTGCAGCTGCAGGCAGGATAACCCCATCCACCGTATCCATGGGATATAAGCCCACTCTCACTTGGAGGTGGAGTGGACACCACCATCCCAGTCCCCTCAGGATTAGGGGTAGTGTTATGGACTAGAGTGGACATAATGGTATTCTGTTGTAGACATATTGTGATTCAAGCAATGGAAGAAATTATAAAATGAGGTGGAGCCAGTGGCCACTAGACGCTTTCAGGGCAGGGAGGGCAAGGGCAGTTGTAATACAGGGGCTTTTTCTGGACTTGGGGGTTGTCCTGAGTGACGTTGCAGTGACGGACATAAGCCATTTTACATTAGCATATACCATGCAGAACTCTGTGGGAGAGAGTGTGGTATATGATGTGAATTGTGGTCTATGCTTAGTCGCAAAGCCCCAGGATGTGTATATCCATTGCAGGTGATGTGCCACACTAATGAAAGATGTTTATGTGAGATGTTATGGGAGGTGGGGGGGGACATGGTAATCCCTGTAATTTCTGTGTAATATTTAGGTAATCTAAGCACCTTTATATATATATAACATTTGTGTAAGCAAATGTACATATATGCATATATATTTATATAACATTTTACAAATATTGGTTTGTACTGTGAAAAATTTGATTTTTACCCACGATAAAAAAAGACAAAATATATATGTTTATGTGCCTAAAATGGAAACACATTGCTTCATTTCTCTACAGAAATAATTTATTCTTCTATTTTGTGAGATATATCTGAATAATTTTGTAATCAACTCATGGTTGCTACTAACTGGAGAGATAATTAGTACTAGGCAAAGTGAGATCATAGCCAAGGGATGACTACTAACCTCCACACCTTTTCAAAAGACCTTTGATTCAAGCTTGCTTTACGGAGACTAAAATGAAAAATAAAGATTGTGAGAGAAAAGCAGAAAAAAAAAACAAACAAGGAAAAATGCCATAGCCCCTTTTACACCCCTATTATTAACCCTTTGCATTGGTATTGTACATTCTTTGCCATTGCTATAAAATATTATAATATTACTGGTAGTCTGTATGATTTATTAGTTGAATTTATCACATGTAACTTTATATTGTTAACTTGTAATGAGAGGAGGATATATGTGTTAAGGAATAAATACACAAAGGTAAATATATATGAATATATATATATAAAGGATTGGGACATTCAAAAAATGGTTAAAATTTTTTTAAGCATTATTTTTTTGCCTTTTATCATTGCAGTATCAGGTGTCCAGTCTGTACCATGGCATCTTCCCCCTCTCACTCCCCAGTGTCTCCCAAATTTTCATTTAATTTTCAAAGAAGTTTTAGGTCACAGCAAAGTCACACAGAGAATACAAGAGTTTTTTAATGGGGATTTTTATCTTTTTGGTATTGGGATGAAAGGATACTAGACCTTTAGCAGGTATGTGATTTGCAAATATTTTGTCCCATTCTGTATATTGACTTTATATTTTTTTGATGGTGTTCTTTGATAAAAAGTTTAATTTTGTTGAAGCCCAGTTTATTTAGTTAAAAAAATATTTGAGTTTGTGTCATTTCTAAGAATTTATTTCCAAATCCAAAGTCATAAAGATTGAACCCCTATGTTTTTTTCCTAAGAGTTTTATAGTTTTAGCTCTTAAATTAAGGTCTTTGGACCATTTTGAATTAATTTTTTGTTCGGTAGGGGTCCAGTTATTTTATTTTGCCTGAGAATATCCATTTCTACCAGCACCATTTATTGAAGAGATCATTCTTGCTCCATCAAGTGGCCTTGTCACCTTGCCAAAAGTCAATTGAACATCCATGCATGGGTTTAGTTCTGGACTCTCAATTACATGTTCTATGTCTATTCTTTTGCCAATACCATCTTGTTTTGTTTAGTGTTGCTTTGTAAAAGATTTTGAAAAAGTGAAATGTTGGTTCTTCAATTTTGTTCTTCTATTGCAAGATTGTATTTGCTATTTGATGTCCCTTACAATTTCATATACATTTTAGGATCTTTTTTTTCTATTTTTCAAAAAGGGTCATTGGGATTTTTGATGGGAATTCACTAATATTTAGATCAGAAGTGTTACTTCTTAATATTATGAAGTCTTTAAATTCATGAGTATAGGATGTCTTTCCATTTATTTAAGAGTTTGTGAATTATTTTCAGTTATGTTTTATAACTTTCAATATACACGTCTTGAATCTCCTTTTCTAAATTTATTCCTAAATATACAATTATTTTTCTGCTATTTTAAATGGAATTATTTTCATACTTTCTTTTTCAGATTGTTCAGTGCTAGTTTAGAGAAATAAAATTGAACTTTGCCCATTTGATCTTGTATCCTGCACCTTTGATTAATTATTACCTTTCATGTTTTTTGTGGATTCTCTGGCATTATCAATATATAAGACGATGACATCTATGAATTGAGATAATTTTTCTTCTTTTCAATTATTTATATCCTGAATAAATTTGAAATTAGATGATTTTTAGTGGATACAATATCATTAGATTTTTTTTAAAAATCACCATTGTAAAACTGATTAAATTTTAATACAATCTTATCCAAACTTGCAAATGGTGTAGATATTTTTAAACACCAGTAATAGTTGGGTCCTGCAAAAGACATTTCAGTAAACAGTAGTTAATTTAAAAATATTGAACTTTCGTTACATGGTCACTAATAATTCATCAACTACAGCAATTCTTTAAAATGAACACAAGTTTAATTAGTAAAATTTAAAACATTGATGAGTTTGCTAACATTAAAACCAAGAAAGTAAAATTTATAATACAATTTATTTTGGATATAAATAATCAATTTAAATGTAAATGATTGTGAGATTTAATATGTATATCTTACAATGTTTCTACTACTTTAGTGTTGTTAGGAAAAATAAACTGTTCAAAAATTATTAAAAGTATGTATATAGTGATACACATTTTCCCTTTACACTCATGTTACAAAATGTCTTAGTCAGACACTCATCATGTCTCCAATTCATGTGCCAAGAAGGTCACAATATTTTGTACATACATTTTACAATTGTATGTGTCTCCTTATTCTCTGAATCTGTACCAGGATTTCTCCCAGAAGCAACCCTAATATGCAACACTTACTATAGCATGCCATGATTTCCAATCCAAAACCCACAATAAATGAATACTTTTGTAAAATATTGTATGATAAATTTAAGAATAAATGCATGCATTCATATCAGAAAATGAAACATTCAGTGTTTGCTATTTTAAAAAATATATATCTAATGAGGCAAGACTCCCCTTTCAGTATCAGTTTCACAAACAGGAAGCTTTTTACTCACTATTGACACCTCACTACCTCTGAATTATCCAATAGCCATGAGTGCACCCCTTGGGATTGTTGCTTGAGGAAGATAGCACTTGTACTCACCATGGCTTCAAAACCAACTTCAGTGAAGGTGAACAGCTAGGAATTTCATCCAGTAGCTAAGGGGCCAGTTAGTCAGAAAAGACATTCAATAGGGAAAAGGATACCTAAGCTGTGGTACATCAATGCATTGGGATATTATTCAGTGATGAAAAGGAATGAGCTAGTAAGTCATGCAAATGTATGAATGAATCTTAAATGTATATTGCCAAGTGAAAGAAGCCAATCTGAAAAGGCTAACTACTGAATGGTTCCAACAATTTGACATTCTGGAAAGGAAAATTTTAGAGACTATAAAGGCATACTTCATTTTATTGCACTTTATGTTTCTAAAAAAATTGAAGCGATGTGTCAACCCTGCTTCAAACATATCTATTGGTGCCATTTTTCAACAGCAAAGGCTTGCTTCCTGTCTGTGCCACATTTTGGCAATTCTCTCAATAGTTCAAATTTTTCATTATTATTATATCTCTTATGGTGATCTGTTACCCTTGATGTTATAGTTGTAATTTTGTGGCTCCATGAACTGCCAATATAAGATAGTGAACCTAATTGATAAATGTTACATGCGTTCTGACTATTCCACCAACTGGCCTTTCCCATCTCTCTCCCTCTTCCTATTACCTGAAACATAATATTGAAATTAGGTCATTCAATAATCTTACTTTGGCTGCTAAGTTTAATTTAAAAGCTAGAAAGATTGGGAGCAGATGTGGCTCAAGCAGTTGAGAGCCTGCCTCCCACTGGGAGGTCCTTGGTTTGTTCCCCATTGCTGCCTAAAAACAAAAAAACAGACAAGCAAATGTATGAAAAAAAAAAACAATTCAGAGGAGCCAATGTGACTCACTGGTTGAAAACCGGCTTCCCTCATACAAAGTCTGAGGCTTACTTCCTGGCCCTGTTACCTAAAAATATCCTCCAGTAGCCACTGCCTCCCCATCAATGATATAATTTCTTCCATTGCTAGAAGCACAATAAGTCTATCATAGAATACCAGTAAATTCACTCTAGTCTCTAGTTCATTCCCCAATCCTGAGGATTCTGGGATGTTGATGCCCACTCCACCTCTAATTGAGAGAGGGCTTCAGTCCCATATGGCCAACGGGTGGGACTCTCCTGCTGGTATGGTGGTTCCTTATATTTTTCATGTAACATTAATGTCATCTACATATCTTTTTAAAATTTAAAAAATCTACTCATTGGATCTCAAAAAAAGCCAGAAAGCTCAAGCTTATTGAGTAAGGCATGTTGAAAGCTGAGATAAGCCAAAAGCTAGGCCACTTGTGCCAAACAGTTAGCCAAGTTGTGAATGCAAAGGAAACATTCCTCAAAGAAATTTAAAGTGCTGCTCCAGTGAACACACAAATGATAAAAAAGCAAAACAGCTTTATTGCTGATATGGAGAATGTTTTAGTGGTTTGTGCAGAAGATCAAACCAGCCACAACATTATCTTAAGCCAAAGCCTAGTCCAGAGCAAGGCCGTAACTCACTTCAATTCAGTAAAGGCTGAGAAAGGTGAGGAAGCTGCAGAAGAAAAATTTGAAACTAGCAGACGTTGGTTCATAAGGTTTAAGGAAAGAAGCTGTTTCCATAACACAAAAGTAAAAAGAAGCAAAAAATGCTGATGTAGAAGCTGCACCAAGTTATCTCAAAGATCTAACTAATGTAATTGATGAAGGAGGGTACACTAAACAAAAGATTTTCAAAGCATATAAAGCAGCCTTACATTTGGAAGAATATGCCATCTATGACTTTCATACTGGTCAATGAGCAATAGTATTTTTAAAGGAATCTTTTCTGAGCAGTAGTTCTCAACAGAGGGCTCAAAATATTCAGTAAACTGTGTTGTAAACAGATGCTCTCTCATCCAGGCTTTTATGTTCCACTTATAAAAAACAAGCAGAGTAGATTTTTAAGGGAATTAAGATTTTCAGAATCATAAATGAGCAGGAGTTTCAAATTAAAGTCATCAGCTGCATTAGCCCCTAACAAGAAAGTCAATCTGTACTTCGAAACTTTGAAGCCAGGCATTGACTTATCTTCTCTAATGATAAAAGTTCTAGTGGGAATGGATGTCATCTTGTGGCGCCCATGCTTTGTGCCTGTGGTAAGCATATGATGAAGAGGGCTACTTCTCCTTGTAGGAGAAAATGGGCTTCTTCCTTCACAGGTGTAATTATATCATGGTCAGTCTGAAGAGTATATTAAACATCTTCGATTATTCCATGTGCATCTTAGGATACTTTCATTCCATTATTTTCAGTTTTTCTTCTGCAGGGCAATGGCCGTTGATTATTTCATTCCCCATTTTTAGCTGAATTCCTTTGGTCTTTGTTTCTTGATATTCAGTGAAAAGAAGAAAATTTATTTCAGAAGTAAGAGTGACCACTGAGAACTTTCTTTCACTCAAGGGTATTTACCCCTGACAAAGGATACTGCAGTGAGATATTGTCATGATATGTCAATATGTCATCTCTATAGAGGTTCACCTCCTCAAGACAGCCAAATCCACTCAGGTTACCAGAACATCACAATTTTATAAGCAGCCACAGGTGGACCTGGACATGAAGGCTGGAACATAAAATGAGTTGGAGGAGGGCTCAGATGGATAAATAAGGGCAGTGTGTGCAGGAAGCCTGAGACAGCAGTCTATGCCTGAGACACTGGAAGCTGAACATAGGAGAGTAGTTCCTAGCAGACTCAACTTTATAGAAAGTAGTGAACAACAGAAGAATCAGCATCCCATGGGCTTCTTCTCCATCTCTATGCTCCTCTGCCCAGGATTAGGCCTGGTCTAGTATCAGGCACTTGGCCCTGGAATTTTACACCAAATGATCACCTGCTCAACCAATCCCCAGTTGAGGTTCTGGAAGCAACACAATGGGACATCTGCAACATCATCCTCATCCCTCATTTTCTTTGGAGATGCCATAGAAGTGTCTCATCCTGCTGCCTAACCCAGAGCCACATTTTCCATAACACTACTAGCCTCTGTCAGCTACCAAATCCATCTCCATCCATCCATCAATTCTAGAACTCCTGTAGATTCAAGAAATGTTCCACATTCACAGAGAAATTCTTGGCATTCAGAGGAAATGACTTGCCATGATAATAATACTAGCTAGAAGAGAGGATCATCCTCAAAACAAGGCTGCACAACCTTCCAGAGGCTGCTTCTTCCTAGAGGTGCAGGGTATAAGGATGGACTTCAGTTCTAAAGCCAATGGGTGCATCAGTCCAGTAGTCCAGTGCTGGGTAAGAAACAGATAGTGCACAAAACTGGGGAAGTGCTTAAAAAGATTTAATAAAGCAATGTTTACAATTTTTATCACCTGCAATATCTTAAAAGCAAATGGCCAAATTTACTACGTTTTTTGTGCCATATCTTTTCTGACTGTTGGTACTCTGCTCAGCACAGGTTCAATCCAAGGGCACATGGTTCCAGAACACTTGCTTCATCAGTTTGTGACCACTTCTGGGATGTTGAGGTGAGTCTTTTGCCTTCCCTCCTACCTAAATCAACCACATATTTTTTCTGAAAGTTTGTCTCCTGCTCTAATTCCTGTAGCAGTTATTTTTGTTTTAGTTACAACTGGAGCAGGATAAAAATTATGAATATAAAATGAGATTCCTTCCTGCCACTGTACCCCATATTTCCTTGTGATCTTCCATTCCATTGATCCAGGCCTTAGCATCTAGTTAGTGGGTGGTATTAATTTATGAGAAGATACTAAATCATAATATGAACAAAGAAGCCAGTCTTACCTTTTGAGTTCTTTAAGAAACTCTTTAAAAATCTCATCTTTGAGTCAGTGGACTTGCAAGCCCTATATTTACACATTTTGGTCCTCTCAGTATAAAAACAAGGCCATGGAAATACCAGAGCATTTCATATAAACCATACACCGAAAGGAGATTAAGTGAAGACCTTGGCACCCTGACCATTAGATGAACAATAAAGGTAGCCCATGTTGGGAAGTCACCTTATTATAGATTATGTCCATATGGGCATTAGCTCACAACCTTCTTCTCCATTTTAATTTCCTATAAACCTGTCTTCCAGACAATAGCTCTCTGAATCTGCTCAATGTGCTTAATTCATATTAGTGAGGTCATGTAATATTTGTACTTCAATGCCTTGCTTGCTTCATTCAACATAAGGTCTTCAAGATTCATCCATGTTATCCCATGTGATAGCAATGTATTCCTTCTTAGACCTGAGTAATATTCCGTTCTATGTATGTACCACACTTTGTTTATCCATTCATCTGTTGGTGGGCATTTCAGTTGATTCCAACTTTTGGCAAAAGTGAATAATGCTTTTATGAACATTGTTGTATGTATATCGGTTCTTTCTCTTGCTTTCAATTTTCTGGGTATATATGCAGCAGTGGAATTGCTGGATCATATGGCAGTTCCATGGTTAGGTTTTAAGGAACGACCAAACTGTCTTCCACAATGGCCTGACCATTCTACATTCCCACCAGCAGTGGATGAGGGTTCCCATTCCTATATATCCTCTCCAACACTGATAGTCCTCTGTTTTTTTAGTAGGTGCCAGTCTAATGGGTGTAAGATGGTATCTCATTGTAGGTTTGATTTGCATTTCCTTAATAGCTAGGGATGTAGAGCATATTTTCATGTGCTTTTTAGCCATTTGTATTTCATCTTTGGAAAAGTGTCAAGTCACTTACCCGTTTTTCACATGGGTTGTTTGCCTTTTTATTTTTGAGGTGCAGGGTTTCATTATATATGTTGGATATTAGGCTCCTATCAGATATAGGGTTGCCAAATATTTTCTGCTATTGGGTAGGCTGCCATTTTACTTTCTTGATAACAGCCTTCGAGGTGAAAATGTTTTTAATTTTGAGGAGATTGCATTTATCTATTTTTTGTTTTGGTGCTTATGCTTTGGGTGTGAAGATCATGAAGCTATTTCTTATTGCAAGGTCCTGTATATGTTTCCCTACATTTTCTTCCAAGGTCTTTATGGTCTTGGATCTTATATTTACCTTTTTGATCCATTTTAAGCTCATTTTTGTATAAGATGTGGGACAGTGTTCCTCTCTCATTCTTTTGGATATGGATATCCAGTCCTCCAAGCACCATTTGTTGAAGCGGCCATTCTCTCCCAGTTGAGTGGGATTGCTGGCCATGTCAAATAACTGATAACTGTACATATGAGTATCTATATCAGATCTCTCAATTCAGTTCCATTGTTTGGCATGTCTATTCTTGTACCAATACCATGCAGTTTTGACCACTGTAGTTTTGTAATATGTTTTAAAGTCAGGTAGTGTGATTCCTCCAATTTCATTTTTCTTTTCCAATATATCTTTGGATATTCAAGGCCTCTTGCACTTCCAAATAAATTTCATGTAAGTTTTTGCAAATCAGTGAAAAATGCTGTGCTGATTTTTATTGAGATTGCATTAAATCTGTAGATTAGTTAAGGGTAGGATATACATCTTTATGATTTTTAGTCTTCCTATCCATTATCAGGGAATATTCTTCCACTTATTTAAGTCTTCTTTTATTTCCTTTACCAGTGTTGTGTAGTTTTCTCTGTATAAGTCATTGACACCTTTAGTTAAATATGTTCCTATATATTTGATTTTTTAAGTTTCTATTGTAAATGGTAATGTTGAGGATATTAGCATCTGCATTCATTAGGGAGATTGGACTGTAAATTTCCTTTCTTGTGTTGTCTTTTTTTGGCTTTGGTATTAGGATAATGTTAGCATAATAGAATGAGTTAAGCAATGTTCCTTCTACTTCTATTTTTTGGAAGAGTTTAAGCAGGATTAGTGTTAGTTATTTCTGGAATGTTTGGTAGAATTCACCTGTGAAGCCATTCGGTCCTGGGCTCTTTTGGTTGGGAAGTTTTTGATGACTGATTCTATCTCTTTACTTGAAATTGGTCTGTTGAGTCCATCAATTTCTTCTTCCATCAATGTAGGTTGCTTTTGAGATTCTAGGAATTTGTTCATTTCCTCTAAATTATCCATCATGTTGGCATTAAATTTTTCAAGGTATCCTCTTATGATACTCTTTATTTCTGTGGGGTCAGAGGTGATATCCCCTTTATTATTTCTTATTTTGGGTATTTGAATCTTCTCTCTTTTTTTCTTTGTTAGTTTAGCTACAGGCTTGTCAACTTTATTGATCTTTAAGAACAAGTTTTGGTGTTGTTAAATTTTAATAGTGCTTTCATATTTTCAATTTCATTAGTTCTACTTTAATCTTTATTAACCTCTTCCAAATTCCTTTGGGGTTAGTGTTTTGGTCTTTTTTTTTTTTAAATTCCTCCAGATGAGCAGTTAGGTCTTTGATCTTAGTTCTTTCTTCTTTTTTGATTTATGCTATTATGGCTATGAGTTTCCTTCTCAGTACGGCTTTTGCTGCATCCCACAGGGTTTGATATGTTGTGTTGTCATTTTCATTGATTTCAAGGTAGTTACTGATTCCTTCTTAGATGTCCTCCTTGAGCCAGTGTTTGTCTTAGACTGTGCTGTTTAACTTCCATATCTTTGTACCTATTCTGATAATCTGGCCTTTACTGATTTCCAGCCTCATTCCATTCTGATACATAATCTCAATATTTCTGAATTCATTGAGAATTTTTCTGTGGCTTATTATGTGATTTATCTTGGATAATGATCCATGTGACCTCGAGAAGAATGTATAACCCACTGTATTTGGGTGTAGGGTTCTGTATGTCTATTAGTTCCAGTTTCACTAATGTAATATTCAAAGACTTTGTTTCTTTATTTATTCTCTGTTGAAATGTCCTGTCTAATGGTGATAATGGTGTATATTAAACTGTCCCACAATATAATTGGAGAAGCATCTGTTTTTCCAGTGTGTGCCTCCTGTATTTTGAGGTGCTCTGGTTAGGTGCATAAATGTTTATGATTGTTCTTTCTTTTTGAAAGATTACCCCTTTTAGTAATAATACTGTCAGTCTTTGTCTCTTACAATAGTTTTGCATTTAAAGTCTATTTTGTCGAATATTAGTCTAGCTACTCCCAACTTTTTTGGTTGTTGTTTGCTTGTAAGATTGTTTTCCAGCCATTCACTTTAAGTGTACTTGAATCTCTGGGTCTAAGGTGAGGTTTGTGTAGACAACATATAGATCAGTCATATTTCCTTATCCATTCTGCCAATCTATGTCTCTTGATTGGAGAGTTTAATCCATTAACATTCAGTGTTACTACTCTCAAGGAATTACTTACATTAGGCCTATTTCCTCTGGATTTATGTATGTCATATGTTGTTTAATTTCTCTTTTTGTCTTTTTAGTTTTTCTTACACTCTCCTCACACTCTTTCCTTCCTGTTTTCTCCTTTCAACCTGCAGAACTCTCTTTAGTATTTCTTGAAGGGCAGGTTTCTTATTGGCATACTCTCTTAATTTCTGTTTATCTGTGAATATTTTGAACTCTCTATCATTTTTGAATGCCAGTTTTGCTGGATAGAGAACTTTTGGCTGGAAACTTTTTTCTTTTAGTACTTTAACTATGTCATACCTCTGCCTTCTTGCCTCCATGATTTCCAAAAATAAATCCACATTTAATCTTTTTGAGCTTCCCTTTTATGTGATAGTTCTCTTTTCTCTTGCATCTTTCAGTATTTTCTCTTTTTCTTGAGCATAGGAGAGTTTGTTGAATATATGTCTTGGCGTAGGCCTGCTGGGATTTACACTGTTTGGGATGGATTGTTCTTCCTACACCTGAACATACATCTCCCACCATAGGGTTGGTATATTTTCAGCCATTATTTCCTCCAACACTCCTTCTGTCCCCTTTCCCTTCTCTTCTCCCTATGGGATGCATATAATGTGTATGTTTGTGCATTTTGTGTTGCCATTCAAATCCCTAAGTCCCTGCTGGATTTTTTTCTATCATTTTGTGTATGTTTTCTAGTATCTGTTTTATTTCAGATGTACTGTCTTCCACATCACTAGTCCATTCTTCTGCCTGTTGAAATCTGCTGTTATGTGCCTCCAGTGTATTTTTATTTCTTGGATTGTTCAATTCATCACCATCATATCCATTATCTTTTTATATATGTTTTCAATATCTTCCATATGTTCTAAAAGTGTTTTCTTGATATCCTTCATCTCTTCCTTAACTTCATTAAGTTGGTCCATGATATTGTTTGGAATTCTTTGATTAGTTGTTCAGTGTTCTGCATCTTTTCCTGGTTTTCAGTTTGTTCATTGGACTGGGCAATGTCTTCCTATTCCTTAGTATGGTTTGTAAAATATTGTTAATCTCTGGTCATGTTTTTATCTTGATGGGTTTATTCAGTTGATTAGATTCTCTCTCTACTCTCGAGCTTTATTTAGTTGCTATTTATTTGTGTGTGTTGTTTACTTTTTGACTAAGGCTGGTATAAATTGACCTCATTCACAAGACAAATATACATTTAAAAAACAATTATTAGCATTGCTTTTAGTGAAATAACCTTTTTAAATTTTTTTAAAATTTATCATAGATTTGTAATGACTATTTGTAAGAATTACCTCCACCAAACTTTGCTCTTCCTCTATTAGGCCCAGTGAAGCTAATATTAGCCAAACAATCAGAATAGAAATCAGTTACCAGCTGTGGTCAGAAGCTATCCACAAAATCTAGACACCCACAAACTGGAGTTTTCCAGATTTTAGTGAAGACTCAGTAGGGTAGTAGAATGAACTTAGCTACATTTTAGTTGACTATAACAGTGAAATCTACACCTCTGGGTGGGATTTAGACATCACTTTTTGTACATTTAATGTATGACCAAGCATGTTAAAGCATACAGTGCTATGGAGTATGTGCAGGATGCAACACTTCCTTACCTGTCAATCTTGAAACCAACCCCTTGAACTCCACTTTTATACAAGCCAATGTAATGTTACTACTTTTGCTCTTTGGAGAAGCTGATTTTAGGTTTTGTCTCCAGACCTCCCCTTGCTTAATGAACTTTCCCTTGTATGACCAAAGCTTGATTTGGGCCCCAAATCTCTGTGCTAGAGAAAAAGAATCTAAAGAACTTGAATGAGATCCCTTCAAATTGGAACTCCATATGGCACCCTGAAACCACTGTGAAGATTGCTGCCTAGTGGCCTCATCAGAGCTTTTTGTCCTGAGAGTTGGGACTGGGTTCCTCTAGCCCCTGGGTGTCACTGTTCCAGACTGCAGTAGATGAACAAGAGAAACAACAAAACTTCCTCCTTGACTCTGTGAGTACCTTTACAATTAGACTGAATGGTTATTTTAGAAGTGGGTTTAAATCTCCTGCCAAAAGGGTGGCAAGATGGTGTCACTTTAAGTGGTGTCACTGTTTCTCTGGCAAAAGACAGCTGACTGGGGACAGGATCCTGCCCAAGTGAGCTGTTCTGGGAGCCCACGGAGCAAGAGCCTTTGGGACATTGATCTTTAGGGAGCTGGACAGGGAGATAGATTCCTCAAGATAAAGCCATGATTTTTTAACCCTGTGCTGAAAATTGGGGATACAGATAGCTAAGGCACATCTTCAGGGCAAAGGGCTAGGGTGAGCCGTGACTCCCGCCAGTAACCCAGTGAGAGGGAGCATTCTGCAAGAGGGAGGGTTCTGGCAATGGGTGGAGAGGGGTTTCCTTTCTGTGGGTTTGGTTGCCTGGACCCCTTTAAAGCTTTGGGGAGCACACCAGCCAGCTTGAAGTGATACCAGGCTCAGGGGAGGGGCCGATCTGCTAAGGAAGCCTAAATTACTTAACCTCCTTGGTATATGGAGACTTGGCTGGAGAGATGGTGGTCTCAGCCAATTTCATAGTTTTGTGCTGAGGACTATCAGAATTTCAATTCCCCTAAGGGAGTCAGGCAGTTGGAAGTGCTTACTAAGTTTCTACAAGCCTATTTAGGGTCCCTTGGAGGAGGGGGTGGTCTAAAAGGGGCTTGTAAATCATTTCAGTGTGGTGAATTTGGTTGTCTGGACCCCCTTATACTTTGGGGAGCACACCACCCAACTTGAAGTGGCATCAGACTGAGGGGAGAGGTAAATCTACTAAGGAAGCCTGATTTACGTAATCACCCTGGGATACAGAGGCTTGGATTAAGAGAGGGAAAACTTAGCCACATTAATAGTTGCACACTGAGGACTATCAGAACTTCAACTCCCCTAAGGGAGTCAGGCAGTGGGTAGTGCTTAATAAGTATCCAAAAGCTTATTTAGGGTCCCCTGGGAAGAAGGGATGGTATAGAAGAGGCTTGTAAACCATTTCAGTGAGGTGAACTCAGTCATCAGGGTCCAATTTGAATTTCAAAAGGTAACACAACCTGAAAATGAGAGGGGAGGGGATATCTGCTCATACAGTCTGCTGAATCCTGCTGCTACAAGAGAGTAAAACTTTCCCAGGGATGAGTGATTAAATAGATTTCTGAAGAGCTAACTGACCCAATTAGTAAGTTAGATCAGTGGAGGAATTTCTGCCTTGAATATAGGAGGTCCCTATTTCAATTTCTGGCTCCTGTAAGAGCAGTGATTCACTGGGATATCTAACATCCAGCTGATATCATAGGACAGGGAAAACTTAGACATTTTTGCACTAATTTCTTTTTGGTCCCTTATTTCTCCAAAAGAAAAACAAAGGTTACTTTTAAAAAATTAACTTATTCAATCACTAAAATATGCCTCAAAGCATGCAGAGAGAAGCCTACAGGGTAATTGATTGATGAACACAGGCAGACTGAGAGGATCCAAAAGGGCCCAAGAAGGAATGCTATTCTCCTTATCTTTGTTTGACTGCTTGCTTGTGTGTTTGTTTGTTTGATTTTGTTTGTTTGTTTCTTGCTTTTCTTTCCTCTTTCCTCCCACCCTTTTTCTTTTCCTATTTTTTTTTTTTTACATTAGGTGCTACTAGCTTGGTTATTCTTTGCTGTGCTTCTTCTTCCTTGATTTCCCATTTTCTGTGTACATTGATTTTGTCTACCAATGTTATCTCTTTTTCTTGCTTCATCTTTCTATCTTCTGCTGTCTATTGTGGTTCTTACATTTCACCTTTTTTCACTAGTGTTCACCTTTACTGGTTTCAAATTCTATCTTGTCTATACTGTTTTCTTTTTTTATTCACTTTTTCCTTTCAGCTGTTTCTTTACTCTTTCTCCCTCCTCATCATTCTGGCTTTTAAATCATTCTATATATTTTTCTCAATTTGATTTCCCATTCCATTGTAGGGCCTCCACTTTTTTTCCCTACTACTCTACACTGTTTACGTGAGTTAAATATTCATTTTACTAAGTCTTATACATCTCCACTTCTAACCTTTATTATTATTACTATTATATTTTTTCCTTTCTTACTGGTTTTTATTTCTCTGGCCATAAGTTTTTCATTCAAGGCAACATAGAAAACAGCAAGGAAATAGAACAAGAAAAACAAAGTGTCAAAGAGAAAACTTAACACGCACACAAAACCACCAACTAAGTAAAACTCTAGAGCAGAGAGAGAAGCTAATCAACTGAATAAACCCATCAAGATAAAATGATGACCAGAAGGCAACAAAAAATTACAAACTATACAGAGAAACAGGAAGACATGAAGCAGTCCTTGAACAAACTAAAAACCAGAAAGAGATACAGAACATCAAACAACTAATGAAAGTTGTCCAAACAAGTATCATGGACCAACTTAATGAAGTGAAGGAAGAGATTAAAGATATTAATAAGACACTGGGGGAGCATACTGAAGAAATTGTAAACATACATAAAAAGATACTGATATGATGGTGATGAATGGCACAATCCAAGATATCAAAAAGACCCTGGAATCACATAACAGCAGATTTGAACAGGCAGAAGAAAGAATTGGTGATGTGGAAGACAGTACATCTGAAATCAAACAGAGAGTAGAACAGATAGATAAAAAGATAGAAAAAATCCAACAGGGTCTTATATATTTAATCGACAACACAAAACATGCCAATATACACATTATAGGCATCCCAGAGGGAGAAAAGAAAGGAAAGGGAACAAAAGGAGTGTTGAAGGAAATAATGGCTGAAATTTTCCCAACCCTATTGAGGGAGATGGATGTACATATCCAGGAAGCACAGTACATTCCAAGCAGTTTAAATCTGAACAGGCCTACTCCAAGACATATACTTGTCAAAGAGTCTAATGCTCAAGACAAAGAGAAAATGCTCAAGGTAGCAAGAGAAAAGAGAACCACCACATACAAGGGAAACACTATAAGATTAAGTGATGATTTATCATCTGAAACCATGGAGGCAAAAAGACAGTGGTATGGCATAGTCAAGGGTCTCGAAGAAAAAAATTTCCAGCCATGAATTCTCTATCCAGAAAACCTGGCATTCAAAAATAATGGAGAGTTCAAAATATTCACAGATAAACAGAAATAAAGAGAGTATGCCAATAAGAAACCTGTCCTTCAAGAACGGGTAAAGGAAGTTCTACAGGTTGAAAGAAAAAATTGGAGAAAGAGAGTTGGAGGAGAGTGTAAGAAAAACTAAAAAGAGAAAAAGAGAAATAAAAATAGCATATGATATACATAAATCCAAAGAAAATATGGCTGATGTAAGAAATTCCTTGAGAATAATAACACTGAATGTTAATGGATTAAACTCACCACTCAAGAGAAATAGAATGGGAGAATGAATAAGGAAATATGACCCATCTATATGTTATCTACAAGAAACCCACCTTAGACCCAGGGATTCAAGGAGGCTGAAAGTGAATTGTTGTAAAACAATTTTACAAGCAATAAATAACCAAAAAAAGACAGGAGTAGCTATACTAACATTGGACAAATAGACTTCAAATGCAAAACTATTGTAAGAGAAAAGATGGACAATATATATTGGTAAAAGGTGTAATCTTTCAAGAAGAAAGAACAATCATAAACCTTTATGCACCTAAGCAAGGAGCCTCAAAATACATGAGACAAACACTGGAAATATAAAGTGGAGATATAAATGGCTCTACAAGTATAATGGGGAACTTCAATACACCACTACTACCATTAGACAGAACATCTAGACAGAGAATCAATAAAGAAACAAAGACTCTGGATAATACATTAGTGGAGCTGGACTGAATGGACACGTACAGAACACTACACTCAAATTCAGTGGGTTTTACATTCTTCTCGAGTGCACATGGATCATACTCCAAGATAGGCCACATGCTAGGACAGGAACAACACTCAGTGAATTCAGAAAGATTGAGAATATACAAAGCAATTTCTATGACCACAATGAAATGAAATTGGAAATCACTAAGGGCCAGAGAACCAGGTAAGGCAGAAAGATATGGAAGTTAAACAACACACACTTAGACAAGCAGTGGGTCAAGGAGGAAATCTCAAAGAAACAAGTAACTACCTTGAAATGAATGAAAATGACAACACAACCTATCAAAATCTATGGAATGCAGCCAAAGCTGTACTGAGAGGGAAAGTCATAGCCATTAATGCATATATATATATAAAAGAGCTAAAATGGAAAACCAAAGTGCACACCTGGAGGAATTGGAAAAACAACTACAAACTAACTTCATAGGAAGTAGAAAGAAGGAATAACAAAGATTAGAGGAAAACAAAATGAAATAGAACATAAGAAAGGACTAGAAAAAATAAACAAAAGCAAAACCTAGTTTTTTGAGAAGATTAATAAAATTGACAAACCCTTAGCCAGACTAACAAAGAAAAAGAGAGAGCAGATGCAAATACACAAAATAAGGAATGAGGAAGGGGATATCACCACTGACCCCACAGAAATAAAGAGTATCATAAGAGGATATTTTGAAAAATTATATGCCAAACAGGATGATAATTTAAAGGAAATGATCAAATTCCTAGAGACTCACAAGCAGCCTACATTGACAAAAGAATTGATGAACTCAGCAGTAAAATTTCAGGTAAAGATATAGACTCAGTCATCAAAAACCTCTAAGTTAAGAAGAGCCCAGGACCACACAACTTCACAGCTGAATTCTTCCAAATATTCCGGAAAGAGCTAACATCAATCCTGCTTAAGCTCTTCCAAAAAATAGAAGTAGAAGCAACATTGAGTAAGCCATTCTATGATGCCATCAATACCCTAATACCAAAGTCAAAGAAAGATGCAAGAAAGGAAAATTACAGACTAAGTTGTCTAAAGAACCTAGATGCTAAAATCCTCAACAAAATACATGCTAATCACATTCAACAACATAGCACAAGAATTATACACCATGACTAAGTGTGTTTCATCCCGGGTATGCAAGAATGGTTCAAAATAAGAAATTCATTCAAGGAAATACACTACATAAACAGATTGAAAGAAAAAAAATCACATGATCATCGCTATAAATGCAGAAAAAGCATTTTGCAAAATACAGCACTCTTTTCTGACAAAAAGACTGCAAAGGATAGGAATAGAAGGAAATGTTCTGAACATGTGAAAGGGTAAATATGAAAACCCAAAGCTAACATCATCTTCAGTAGTGAAAACCTCTGAGATTGAGAACAAGACAAGGATGCCCACTATCACCACTCCTATTCAATATTGCCTTAGAAGTACTTGCTCTAGCACGGAGGCAAGAAAAAAAATATAAAAGGCATCCAAATTGGAAAAGAGAAAGTAAAAATTTCATTATTTGCAGATGACATGATCCTATACATAGAAAGCCCTGAGAAATCTACAAGAAAGCTTCTAGAATTTTTAAGGAAGTTCAGTAAAGTCGGAGGCTATAAGATCAATGCTCAAAAATCAGTAGCATTTCTGTACACCAAAAGCAAGCAATCTGAGAAGGAAATCAAGAAAAAAATACTATTTATAATAGTAATTAAAAAATCAAATATTTACAAATAAATTTAACTAAAGATTCAAAGGACTTATATACAGAAAAGTACACAACACTGTTAAAGGAAATC
>JAQZBX010009578.1:0-45847 GCA_029593785.1 Cabassous unicinctus | reverse complement strand
CACATGAGTGATTTTTGATACCTGAAAATTTGAAGGATTTTAGAAAATTTTGCAATGGGAACATCATGTTCCATTTTCAAAGGTGCAAGACTTGTAATTGCCTCAGCTGAGTGTCAGTCATGGTCTGCTGCAATGAATGTATTAGTGTTTCTGCCAGGACTGACCCTACACTTTGAAGTTTAGCATTTAGAAAATAAGTTTTTCTTCTGCATCTATTTTTCATCTATTTAAAAAATGTACTAGTTTACACGTGCAACCATTTAGTCTTTTTCTTTTCTTTTTTCTTTTTTGCTAGCTACAATGTTGCAGTGCTGTTGTTAACTAGAAAATTGAGTTGTGAGGCATTCTAACAATTTCAAGATAATATGTCTTACATTCATTTAAATATATAAAATGCTTCAATGCTCTAAATTTCTTCCTTAGGTTCAAAGTACAGAGGGAGAGTCTCCTCACATTCCAGCCGCTTATCAGCTAGGTCTTACCAAATCAAAAAGAGGTGAGTAGACTAATATCCACTAGTTTTTGAGAGCAATAACAAAGTGTTGCTGGTTGATTTGGAAAAGGTGTTTTATCTATCTGTATTTGAAGTACCTATAAGTGCAAGAAGAATATTAAAAACACAGGTACGCATGTTTCCTTATTGTTTGGTTATAGATTTTTTTGCATTTTCTTGAAGACTTTTAGGCTCATAAGCTAGTATTAATTTGCTTAACTTGTAATGCTCTTGTCACACAATTCAGTGTACTCTAAATATATTTCAGTTCTGGCTAATAGCTAAATAAGTGATAGAAAGAGCAGTGAATTTGGGGCTAATTTTATACTGTTATGATTGAAAAACATGTTTGAATGTCTGTCTCTGGATTTTTATTATTTAAATATGGATCCTAGGTATAAATACATAAATATACCTCTGGCAGAAAATATCAGTCTCTCAGCAATAGTTAAACCGAGTTGAATTAAATTCAAACTATGCATCAAAGGTGAGTACCTGTAGATATCTTTCTTCTCTTGAATTATTAATTATTGATCAAAAAACCTTTGAACCCATTCCTTTCACTTTCAACTTGAAACAAGAAAAAATTGTCTGATCTTTAACCTCACAAAGCTTTTGAGATTTAGTAAAAGGCAGAGAGAGGAAGTAAAGAAGTTAAAATGACCAACGAATGTAGGACTGTTTATTTTTAAAACTTTGTACATGCTGAACCACCCTGTTTTTTTTTTTAAACAAAGATTCATATATATATTCCTAGAGTAGGAAATTACATGTTTGTTCTCTCCTGGTTCTGAAATTACTTCATAAGAGAAGATTTGCATATAATTTTTCTTGCATTGCAATGTGGTACTAAGAAACAAGAGGTCTACTCGTACTAGGTCACTGCAGTTCTGGTCAGACACAAAACAAGCTTTCCTATTTAATATTCTACCCCTTGTAAGCTCATAAAACCATTTGTGTATATGTGTTTCCAGACCTTTTCATCAAAACTTGTGAGAGAAAATTTCTGCTTTCTGCAGTATTCAGAGCTGTAAGCTATAAGGCAAAGTTTATAGCCATTAAGGAGTCTGTGCGTTAGATGGGTAAACTAGGTATATAATGAAAAAACCAGCTTTCCGTGTTTCAAAAGGTTGTCTTTTTAAGAGAGAACTCACTGTGGATGGAAGGATGGAGTATGTTTTGTAATCACTTTAGGGTTTCTTCCTCTCAATACTGGGTCTCTTATTTCTGGTGGAATTAGCAAAAATGTTAACATTTTTATGAATCCTATATTTTGTAAATTAATGGTAAAATGGTTTTGTGTATGTTAAGAGAGAGGGAGAGAGAATAACAGTGTTTTAGTCATTTTGGAAGGTATCTTAGCTTAATCATGATCACAGAATTGATAATGAGTAGTAGTGTATTCTTTTCACAAATTTAGTAAAAATGCATATAGTACATGCATAAAAATACTCCATACTTTTAATAGTAGGACTTTTTGAGTTACAATGATCTTAATCTCAAGTCTAGTCCGGGGATTTATATACTGAGACCCAGAGGGGTTTAGTAACTCAACTCATGTCACAAGCTAACATTCAGTGGATATGTTGAAAGCAATCCAATAGTTTTCTTAATATAGAAGACATAGAATATTTTCTTTAGTCTCGCAGAGTATATACATGCGTTCTGTTTTGGTTCTTAATGATATGGACAAATAAAATTTCCAGATTTTATTTTGTTCTCACTGTAACATTTCTTCTAACTTCCTAGATTCTAATTAGAAATAATATCTTATATTTTCAGTTAGGACAGAGGTTTAATCCTTTTACTATTGAGACCTATTTTTTTGTGTGTGAAAGCAAAAAATGTCTGATTAAGAACCTGGATTGTGATTTACAGTTTACTAAATAGATTTACCTATACTCTACTTGGTTCCTGCAGTAGCCCTGTGAAATGATAGAATAGTTATTATTATCCCTCTTTTACAGAGGAAATAATAATTGTTTGCAGCAGTAAAGCAAAGCAGGAACTTTCACTCAGGTCCCTTGTTCTTTCTACTACCTGACACCTCCTCTGCAGCCTGAGCGCAGTCTATTTTATAACCTAAGTTACAAGCTACATGAGCTCAGACAGGGTTAAATAACTGTGAAGTGAACTCCACATAAACTATGCTGCAGACAAGAAAAATGTTAGAGGAGGGAATCTGAGTCAGAGCTGGCTTCCTTGTGGTCTGTAGCAACTGCCCATTACCCAACCAAATAGGCAATTTCACTTCTAAATCATTTAAGCTTAGTTCTTTTACTGCTCTAAGGAAATAATTATTATTCATTTGGCCAACATTTTTGATGATACAAGGAAGGAATAAATAGGGTTCCTGCCCTCAGGATGCTCACAATCTAGTTTTTAAAAAAGAGAGAGACAAGCAAGCACATAATTACAGTGATAACTTCTGTGACATAAGATGTTAACCATTTTTTAAATTAAAGAATGCCTAATTAGTACCTAATCCCTAATTAGTATTCCAATTTGTCTAGACTTATCAAGCAAATAGTATAGCAGTGATTTATTACATAATTTGGAGTTACAGGAAGTTTCTTCATCTACAAAATGGGGTCATATTCTTTGCCATTTAATATCATGAGGAATTCACTATATCTAAAGTGCATTGTATTATATTGTGTATAATAATTGTAGTTATTAGTAAGTAGAATATAAAACATCATTTTGGTTTTTTAGCTGCTTTTAGTAATTATATCAATTCCTTATATTTTATTATACATCTTAATTAATTTCAAAACAATATTTAAAAAGATTACTCTGAGTTTTTGATGAAAAAAAAATCACCCATACAAAATTGCTCCAGGCTGAACTGTGAGGTTTTGGTGGGATTTTCTTCAAAGTCATGTGAACTTTAATTAATTTTAGACTTTAGTCAAACATATTATTTCTTTCTTTCCAATGTAGTTCAAATTTTAAATCAATGTGGATTAGGTAAACACACTATATTTAGCCTGTTGCTTTTGAAGTTCAGAGGAACTTTACTGTCCCATGAAATGTCTTCTTTAGAATTGTAATAATTGTAAAGTCTTTCCTATTCTGGTAGTTGTATTGTGGATGGGAGTGTGATGATGTTTGCTATGCTTAGTTGCCCCCTCCCCGCTTTTTTTTCCAGGTTACACTAAGCAGGAATTAGAATTTTGAGACATGAAAAATGAAGAGGGATTTTATGCTTTCTGATTTTAACAGTTATGTACTAGTTGAACCTATTTGAGTTTCATGTAATTGTTTAAAAAGAATGATTTTGTAACTTATAAATATGTATCATTTGACACTTCAGAGACATTTAAGTATACTTGCATCCAAGTTATTTAATTTATTGGTCTTTATTATATTCCTATTTTCTTATTAGGAAAATAATAGAAGTTTCTGTACTCTACATTTAAACTTCTGATTTCGCTAAAGACTCAATATATTTACATAATGGAAATCATTTACTTTGGGACTTGTATTTTTTATTAGAACTACTTTTTATTTCAGTCATTTGTCCTCCAAGAATAAGATATAATAGGATTTACTCAAATGCATCATCATTATAACTTAATTAACAATGATCACTGATGGTTTTGGTAGAATATCTGAATAAGTTTTTAGTTGAATTTGAGTTACCTTGGTTGCTTTGAAGCCACAATTTTGCATACTTAGTACATACTTTACTGAGAAGACAAAATCAATGTTGTGTATCATATATCTGTCAGCAATAATATTTCTGTAATGTTTTCATTGAAATTTCATATAGCAGTTTCGTATAACTATGTATATATATATATATATAATTTTTTTTGTAGATCATCTATTACGTACTGCAAGTCAGCATTCTGATAGCAGTGGTTTTGCTGAAGATTCGACAGATTGCCTTTCTCTTAATCATCTCCAGGTAAAATTTTCTTTTGTAATAGGTATGTGATTAAATTCTTCCTTTTAAGGTGATTTTTAAATAGCTGTATATTTCAAGTCTGAATATATCTAGTCTTTATTTTTCAAATGACATTAAGAATAAATCTCCTCCTGGGATGCAGATGTTATCTAAGCATTTGACTACTAATTTTAGGTTCACTAATTCTTCTTCTTTCTCTGACTAAACATTAAAAAAAGAATTCTCCTTTATTTTTGGACCACCAGTAAACAGAGATTTTTTTGACCTGTTTGGTCTATTCTTTTCTTAATTTTTTTACAATATTGTTGTGTTTCAGTATTTTACAATAATTGTTTTGCTTATTGAATAACTAACATTAAGTGTGGATCTCTAGCTTGCTGAGTATTATACTGACTTCTATGCTAGAGTATGTTAGATATCCAAAAAATAGACACATCTTTATCCTTAAGGGGCTTGTTGTCTAGGTATGGCATACAAAGAGCATACGTAGAAAGTGCTTAAAACATTTATAAGACAATTTTAAAAGAAAATTGGAGTAAGGAGAAAAATAAAACTCAAAATAGAGTTGTTTTAGTTTCCTAGATGCTGAAACAAATACCAACAAATATGTTGATTTAACCATGGGAATTTGTTGCTTCATGGTTTCAGAAGCTAGAAGGTGTGCTTCCTCCTGGGGTTGGTATCTTCTGGTTGACCAGCAATCTTTGGGGTTCCTTAGCTTTTCCAACATGTGGTAATGCACATGTTAGCATCTTCTCCTTTGTCTTCTGTGTTCTATTGACTTCCAGCTTCTGGCCTTTGCTTATAAGGACTTCAGCCATATTGGATTAAGGTCCACCCTCATTCAGTTTGGGCACATCTTAACTAATAGCATCTTCAAAGGTCCTATTTACATATGGGTTCACACCTGTAGGACCAGGGATTGGGACTTGAATATGCCTTTTTGTGGGGGACATGATTAGGTCCCCAACAGTCTGCCCTCTAAACCCCCCACCCCCCAAAAAGACATGTTCTTCCCACATGCAAAATACATTCATTCCATCACATATCCCAACAGCCATTTTAGAACAATGCTAAGTATAAAGTCTCATCAAAATCAGTTATAGATGTGGTCAATCATGGGCAAAATTCCTCTGATGGACCTGTGAACTTACAAGACAAGTTATTTACTTCCAATGTACAGTAGTGGGACAAACATAGGATAAACATTCCCATTCCTGAAGGAAGAAATAGGAAGAAAAATAAGGGTCATGGGTCCCAAACAAGTAAAGAAAAGGGCTATAAGAGAAGGAGATTTTGATCCAGAAAAATCTGGGAATAAACCATGGAGAAATACTCTAGTCCTGGAGAGGATTTAGCAAAAGCACGGGTTGGAGAGATTAGCAAGTTTGGGGATGTTGGAAGGTATTGGGGGTAGGGCATTAAGAAATTTTCCTCTACTTATTTCCATTTTCTCTGTGAGTCAGTGTCGTGCGTGAAAGAAAAGGAGATGGGTGTTGGAAAGGGAATTTAAGGACAATAGTGAAGGTTTGGAATAATCTTTGTGAGAAAGTGGGAGGTTGCTGATCAGTGTCAATAAAAGCAATTTTGAACAATATCAAGGCCACAGCTGAGGTATAGAAGCCTCATATCCATTTGATTTTTCGTGAGTGATATTTATTGTTTGCATTCTTCATCTGCTCACCTATTTTCCTTTCACAGGTTCACGAGTCCTTGCAAGCCATGGGAAGTAGTGCTGATAGTTGTGACAGCGAGACCACGGTCACCTCATTTGGTGAAGACCTTGTCACACCAACAGCACCAGACCAGCCTTATTTTAATGAATCAGAGGAGGAGTCTCTTATCCCTCTCCAAAAGGGAAGAGAGAAGGCATCAATGGTTGCTGACAAAAGAAAGTCAAATAGCCAGAACTTCCCCAAATGTGAGACGATTGAGAATAAAGGAAATGAACAGTCCACCTCTAGTCCAGCGCATCACGTTACTGAAATTACCGAAAGTGAAGAAGATGTATCTCCAGCGCAGACAAGGGAGCTACTGAGGGAAGCAAGTGCTGAAAGTGATGTAGATAAAAACAGTGAATGTGAATATGCCCAGTATACCACACACCATATTCTTAAGTCACTGGCTTCTATTGAAGCTAAATGCAATGATAAGGGCTTTGAAGATACAATTGTGCCTCCCTCTTCTGTGGACAGAGTTAGTACAGCTTTGCAAAGGGCTCAAATGAAGGTTTGCGGTCTGTCTAGTCAAAGAGTAGGGCGTAGCCTGATAAAATCAAAAGGTCTTTTAAAACAGAGGTACTTAGTTGCAAAAGCTGGCTATCCTCTAAGAAGGTCACAGTCATTACCAACCACCTTATTGAGCCCAGTGAGGGTTGTGTCCTCTGTCAATGTTCGGTTGTCTCCAGGAAAAGAGACCAGATGTAGTCCACCTTCCTTCACCTATAAGTATACACCTGAAGAGAATCAGAAATTGGAAAACGAGGTGATTGAGCCCGATGGCCAGTCCTTAGTGAAATCCACTATTTTCATCCCTCCTTCATCTGTGAAGAAAGAAGCAGCCTCTCAGAGTGAGATGAACCGGTTGGAGGAATACCACCGTCGAAGGACTCCTCCTTGTTCACTGTATGCTCCAGCACCTGTGTCTCAGTCCACCTGCTCCCTCCACTCTGTCCACTCTGAGTGGCAGGAGAGGGCCGTGTGTGAGCACATGAGAACTCTGAGCACTCACAGCGTCCCCAATATATCAGGGGCCACCTGTAGTGCCTTTGCTTCCCCTTTTGGGCATCCCTACTCACATCGACACGCTGCCTACCCTTTCCGAGCGTGCTCTTTGAACCCTCCTTCTGCCATCGAAATGCAGTTGCGAAGAGTGTTGCATGATATTAGAAATTCACTGAAGAATCTTTCACAGGTATGAGGAAAAGTATAAAATTAATAACGTTTTTTTCTTTTATTGATCTGACTACCCCTAAATTCACTGAGAACCTAGGACCCATCAGGCATATTTGTTTATCTTAGCTTCATTTCTTACATGCCCTCCTCCTATACTCTTCCCTCCTATTTTAAGGGAAAAGCTGTAACTAATCCCGAACAAGGGGGATTTCTCTGATCCTACTCTCCCTACCTTTCCTACAGGAGAGATTTTGCTCATTAAGTAGCTTCCCTTCTTCAGCCTCTCCTCCATTGTCTTCCCTTTAGTCTAGTAACATTGCCAAGTCTTTCCTGTTATTTAAAAAAATCTTCCCTCTCAAAGTACTTTCTCTCTTTTCTCTGCTATTTGACAGTGTTTACCAACTCTTCCTTTTCTAAGTTTTCTTCCCCTTGGCTTCTGTGGCATCACGTTCTCCTGGTTCTAAGCTTTCCCCTTCACCTACTGATTCCTGATGCTGGTCTCCTGGCATGGAAATTAGTCCAGAACAGGAAAACACTCAGGTAAAGTGTGAATTTGAATAAAAATGGTGTGTATGTCTTGTCACTTTTAAAGTCACTGCTCTCAGATTAGTTAGTAGATTGGAAATAATTTTCAAAAAAACCTTGACAGTAAATAAATAAGTTGTCTCAGGTTTGCCTTTCACATTTCAAATTTTCTTTCTAAATCTCTTAGGACAGTTTTAATATTTGTGATCTAACCATAATGTAGGTTTTTCTTTTTCCTCCTTACAAAATATAGTTCTGTCTATGAGTGAGATATTTAACCTTTCAGCTATAATCATGTGAAGCTGGGGATTCCTAGAGCCCTGTCTACCTGCACCTTCGTCGCATCTCTTTCTTTCTAGGTCAGCGTATTCTTCTGCTCTAGATGTGGACGTCTTTTCTTGAATATGCCATCAGTACCTCAACTAATAACTTTCCCCACATCCACCTCCCTGCACTCTTCATTACCTGGTCACTCCCTGTCTCTACAGTCTCATTCCTTACGTGTGTTCTCCAGCCATATTAGACTGCCTACATGTTGCTAAATAGCTGTGCATTCTTAGATATCTGTTTTTTTGCATATGTCAGTTCTTTGCCTGGAATGCCTTTCTTTGCCTTTCTTTACCTGACCAAGTCCTACTTACTTTTTTTTTTTTTGAGATCCTGGGGCTGGGGATTGAACCTGGGATCTTGTATGTGAGGAGAAGCACTTATTCCTTCTCCCAAATTAAAATAATTTGCTTATTCTCTTTTTCTTTTCTTAGACTGTGAGAACCACTCAAAGGCTGAGAATGCCTTTTATCTTTTTATCTTCATTGCCTAAAATAGTGGCATATAGTAGATGCTCAAATGTATTAAGAGCATCTTAATGAATGTGATGACTGCTTCCTGTTCATTACCGCCAAATCAACATAATCTCAAAATGACATTTGCTATTGCTTCTACAGATCTAAATTTTTTTTTCTTTCTACTTTCTCAAGGCAAGAGGAATGTATTGTAAGATATAGGCATGACTTCAATGTTTCTTTGCCTCTTCCTCCTCTTAAATACATTGACTTGTACCTGACCAACTAGGAGATAGATATATTGGGAGCTGATTTCTTTGGTTCTTGCTTATAATATAAAAGTTTATTTTCTCTCCCCCCCCCCACCAATGAAGAAAATATGTGTTCCAAAATACTGCCTTTTTAACATCTTAGATAATTTGGAGGTAGACACTTTAACACTGACTTTTAATTCCTATTTTTGCTTTTTGAAGTACCCTATGATGAGAGGACCTGATTTTGCTGCTCTTCCATATAGTACTCAGAAACCATCTGTTCTACCTCTTTATGAAGTAAGTCCTCAGTTTGTCTTAGTGTTACAAAGTAATTTACATGATTTTGAAGTATAATTTTTGTTGTATTGCATTTTAGAATACTTTCCAGGAGCTCCAAGTAATGAGGCGGAGCCTGAATTTGTTTAGAACACAAATGATGGATTTGGAATTGGCAATGCTGCGTCAGCAAACCATGGTTTATCATCATATGACAGAGGAGGAAAGGTAAACGAACATTTTATCTTAATGTAACTCAAAATATTTTACATTCCAGGAAGTATGGCCAACTTTTTAAAACTTTATTTTGTCTAGGTGTTATTTCTACTGCTGTGTACTCTGTATCTGTTTTGTGAGCCAGCATAAATAAAATTAAGCATATTTTGTTTACAAAGTAAAGTTCTCTACCTTTAATATATTAAGGAAGATGGTGGCTGTTACCTGTTTTTTAGTGTTTGAGATGTTTGTGAGAAAAACCTACTGCAGTTGCAATTGTGCTAATTTGAAGAACTTGGAATTTCAGTACACTCTGTTAACTTGTATTAGTTGACAAGAGAGTTGAATAGGAATCTCCAAACTGCTTCTTTCAAACTTTGTGCTTATCACTGTACTGATAGATATGAAGTTGATCAGCTCCAGAGTTTGAGAAATTCAGTCCGAATGGAGCTTCAGGACCTGGAACTGCAGCTGGAGGAGCGCCTGCTGGGCCTGGAGGAGCAGCTTTGCGCCATGTGTGTGCCTTCTCCCTCCCGCTCCTCAGCACTTGTGGTACGGTACCTTGGGGTTGTCAGTGGTTTTCATTAAGCTTTATTTATAACGGTCCACATAATTTAGGGTAAATGCCTCAATTGAAATGCATTTATTTAAGATGCATGCAAAATGTTTAAGGAGCTTCCCTACAAATCAGTTTAAATATGCAAGTTTATAAAAATTTTATTAAGTATTTAGTATATTTAGAAGTACATTGAAAACATTTTAATCATAATTTTTTATATACTTTTTTAAAAGATACTTAGATTACATGAATGTTATATAAAAAGTATAGGGGATTCCCATATGCCCTGCTCTCTACCCCTTCCATATTTTCCCACATTAACAACATTCTTCATTAGCCTGGTACATTTGTTTAATCATAATTTTTAATAATAGAAAATAAGGGTCAAAACAGAATTTTATGGCTTTTAAAGAAAAAAATGATAGTGAATCACATATTACTAATTTAGATTTCAATCATTGCATTTAACTTCAAAGAACACAAATATACATTTCACTCAGTTTTTTTTTCTTGTCTTTGAATGACTATTCCCTTTTAATTTTTCCTTTATTTTAGTTTCTTTTCCATTTCTTATGTTTTTTTAAAGAATCAAATGAGATATGTAGGCAGAAAACCTGTATAAACATGAAGGAATCCACAAACAGGAGAAAAAAAGAAATGCCACTTCTCTAAAACTTGTACCACTTTTCTTACAATGTTCCTTTCCATGAAATTTGAACTTCTACTGTTATATCGTTATTTTTGCTCGTGCTTTCGAATTTTAGACAATGTTGAATAATGAATTTTTCTCTTTGTTACCTGGACAACAGATTTGATTTTGTTAAAAATAAATGGGGTAAAAGAAAAGAAAATGGAGTAATGTACAAATGTGGAATAGAATAAGTAGAATAACAATTGGAATGTGTGTGTGTATGTATTTATATGCCCACACACATACTGTATGTATGTTGTAGAATAAGAATGTTTTATATGATATATAGATATATTTTTCCATAAAGTGGTTTTGATCCCCTCTTCTGAGAAATGTGTGTTGGTGACAGCAGAGAATCAGAACATCTCCTGCACACCTTTTGCTATCAGCCCTTCAATCAGAATAACACATTTTAAAGGATTCTATGACAGTTAAGGGTGACCTGCTTCAGGGCAATATTTAGCTAATTAATTTTATTATGAAACACTTGTAGTTTGAAATATATATATATACATATTGTTCTTTTTCAGGGAATGTGTGGCAGTAGAAGCGCTGATAACTTGTCATGCCCTTCTCCATTGAATGTAATGGAACCAGTAAGACTCTCTCCTTTTAAATCACTGGGGAAGGGAATGATATACTATTTCATAAACAATTGTCCTAGTATCATTGAAAAGTTTTTTTTTTTTTTAAACAGAATTTTAATAAGTTAGTTAAATTGATTGGAAGGTAGTTTGGCACTTCTGAAGTCTGTTGCCATTTTAGGCCACTAGAAAGACAACTTAATTGTAATAGCAATTTATCTTTACTTCGTAAAGGAGATAAAGCACCACAAAAAATAACTAATTTGTACACCATGGGAAATGTGCTTTCACAATCTGTTGCCAAGTCCTTTAGGGATAGTTGGATATGTAGGATTACATTTTTTTTTTTTTTTTTTAACAGAAGTCTAATATTATATTTTAAACAAATTTGATTGATTTGGGAGCAAAGTATGAGTACCTATTTTGTTTTCACTACTCTTCATTAAAAGTAATTTGGATATCTCTGTGGTAACAAGTATAATTTCATCCAACTTCATATTCTAGTTAAACATTTTAATACTTAATCTCATCTCATCTCACTGTGAATTAAAAAAAAAAAATTTGAGGTACTGGGGCTGGGGATTGAACTTGGGACCTCGTATGTTGGAAGCCGGTGCTCAGTCACTGAACCACATTGGCTCCTCTGAGTTGGTTTTTTCATTTGTTTGCTTGTTGTTTGTATTTTTGTTTTTGGGGGGCACCGGGAACCGAACCCAGGACCTCCCACGTGGGAAGCAGGCGTTCAGCTGCTTGAGCCACATCCACTCCCCTGTGAATTTAAATTTTATCTGCTGTTTTTGCAAATGAAATTGAGTATTTACTAGATTAACAAATTTAAATTAGTTCTTTACAACTTATGTGATATTTGGCAGTAATCACAGCTAGGATTTTCATTTTCTTTTCAACTATCAATCTAAATTTCAAGAGAGAAGAGTAACAGTTTTTCTGATCTCCAGGTCACTGAGCTGATGAGAGAACAGTCATACCTGAAGTCTGAATTGGGCCTGGAACTTGGAGAAATGGGGTTTGAAATTCGTCCTGGAGAAAGCTCAGAATCTGTTTTCTCCCAAACAACGTCGGAGTCATCTTCTGTGTGTTCTGGTCCCTCTCGTGCTAATAGAAGAACTGGAGTATCTTCTAGTGACTCAGTGGGCAAACCCAAAACCCAGTTAGTACAAAGCAAGAAAGTGTTCCGAGCATCAGTGGCCCTAACACCAACTGCTCCTTCTAGAATAGGGTCTGTGCAGACACCTCCAGATTTGGAAAGTTCTGAAGAAGTTGGAGCAGTTCAAGAAGTCTCAGAGGCTGTAGAACCTAAATCTGAAGTGGAAGAAAGGCATGGAAAAATCCCATTAATGCCAGCTGCTGAGGAAATGCATAAAAATGTAGAACAAGATGAGTTGCAGCAAGTCATACAGGAGGTGAGTAAAATCTATGTTTAATTTATTTGCAGATATGTCTTAGATGAGGTTTTATTTGAGCATTAATCACATGATTCATGGAATTCAGTAATTTTCAGAGAGCTTTTAAATTAATTTTCCCTTTGATCCAGTTGGTGTCTATTAAGATATGTTTGTAATGGGAATACATTTCCATAAGTTTTAGACTCCAGTGTGACATAATTGTGATTCTCTATATTCACTCTGGTGACAAAGGGTTTACAGTGGATAAACATGCGACAAATTCTTTAGATCTCACTTTCCACATCTGTAAGTGAGGACTGCAATTTAGATCTCTTCCAAGATTAAAATTCTGTCATTCTTTAGTTTAATTGACATGAGACAGTGGTGGTGTAATGTTAATAAGTAAGAAGAATTTGATCTGTTTGGTGGGTGGAGAAATGTGGAAATTATATGAATTGTTCAAAGATAGAAATAAAGAATGAAAAGAAGACTTTACTCTGGATATAGTGAGAACCTGAAACATTACCATAGTTCTAGGTTATTAAAGGAACTGCAAAAAATTAGGAAACGTAATAGTAAAAGGTCAAATGATAAATCAGAAAATTAGTGAAATAACTGTTTCAGGCACCAAGATCAGGTAATAAGCAGGATTAGTTTATATCATTTAAGAAGGGAGACCTCTCTAGGCACACTTTTATGATGATCTTATGACTTTTCCTTTTCTTCTCTAATCACACTCTCTCTTTGGGTGCAAAATCTGGGAGAGAGGGCACAGGATAAAAATTATACATGTTGAATTTTATTGTTTCTGTTCTAATTCCTTATCTTAAGAATTCCTAAAAGTAATTCTGAGGAAGAACCATAATTATCCACACTATTTCCAACTGAGTTACTGAAACCCAGGATGATAAAGGATCATTCTTTCCATTAGTTAGTAAAGGAGTATCCCATGCATTTACAAAATCAACTTTTAAGTGTCTAATAAATATCTGTTCTGTGAAGGATAAAAGAAAAATGCATGTAAGATATGAAATCCTTAAGCTTAAAGTCTAGTAGGAAGGTAAACTCAGACTAACCTAGGAAACAACTGAAAAATTACACAGAAAAGCATGTATTATAAAGTCTTAACTAAGAATTTAGAAATGGGAAACTTCAAAATGAGCCAAAGAAATTGAGGTCAGTGGCTCCTTTTTAAAAACTATTTATTTTTAATAAATTCAGCAATGTGAACCTAACGTATTTTTAGAATTAATTTGTGAGTAACAGAGCAAATTTTTTGTGGTTATGTTAGAATGGTGACAGCAGACCAGAATCTTCCCTCAGAAGAGGTCCTTTGATTCTCTAGGTCTAGAAATTAGTTATGGGTAGTAGAGGCCATCATTTATAGTCATATGATAGTAGCTTGAGAAGTACATTAAAAATAAATATGGTCAGTTCTGCTATAATATGATTTATGTGTTGCTAAAAAGTCACCACACTGCACAATCGTGCAGTAGAAACCACAGGACTTATGGGAAAATGGGATTAGGAACACACACTCAAACCCTTTGGCAGTGACATATTTAAAAAAACAACATAGGAACCTGATAAAACAGTAGCACAGTTTTATATGTTCTGTGGTTAAGAAGTACATAAATATTACAATAAATAGGGCACTTTACAGTGAAAAAGACCTGATGTTTGCTTGTGGAAGTGGATATTAGAAGGGTTGCAGTTTGTGAGTTATTGTGAAGTAGTGAAAGTCGGGTTATCTGAAAGTTTTAACACCAGATGTGGTTGAGTGTCGCTCATAATAAGCAAGTGAACTGAGGTAGCCGGTGTGTTTAAGGTGTATGCATTTTGTGTAGTGTATTTCTGGGTTCAGCTGTGTGTGGTTTTCTGCATTCACCTTGTGTTTCTTGCAGATGAAATGTTCATAAGCAAACATATTATTTACATTCTGCTTAAATTGTTTCCTAAAATTTTGATCACATTGAGACAGATCCATGTATTCCAAACAAGTGTTACAGCAGAAGAGACTGCATGTTTATAATTTCATTTCATGACAAGAATCTACCAGCTTAAAAATATTTAAAAGATCTTAATGCTATAAATTTGATAGTGCTACAAATGTAGCTATTTTTTAAGTTAATTGTGGCTGGTTAATGTTTCTCCTACTTGATGGTTGAACAAGCTCTGCACCCACCCTTCTCTAGTTTGACTATCAGCTGTAATCCATTCCTGTTTATATTTTTCATATCAAATGCTCAATTTCCAAGTGAAATTAAGTAATGTAGTAGGTTTTAAGCGAACTTTTTTTGTTTTGTTGAAATGTGTTTTGTTGTTGTTCCTCTAGGCTTGCTTTGGTTTGAAAGTTTTCCTTAAAAATTCGACTTTATGTTGCTTATTTGACACAAATACTCCCTTACTGCACACTTGATTTTAAAGTTGTCAATGGCCTGATATGTATTCACTTTAGACCAAAATATTCATTCTTTTGGACTGATAGAGCATAAATATAGAAAACATAGAGCATAAATATAGAAAATGTGGTTATTTCTGTTATGCTGTCTTGGTACTAAAGAATAATTTATTCATATATAAGTACCTCCCATTAAATATGAAAGACTTTGTCATTTGAAGACATTTAAACTGATATGTAAGTCAATGTTTAAAGAAATTTTCAGAATTTTTAAATTAAATTCCCTAGTACAGGAAGTTGGGCTTACTCTTTACCCTTTTACAGTCTACAAAGAAGGGCTTACTTAGCAAGCAAAATAAATAAGAGACATAAGCAGAATATTGATGTACTTAAAGAACAGATTATTTTGTGGTGCTTTAAAAGCATATATTAATAGATAAATTAATCCGATGCCAATTATAAATTTTAAAATGTGTTAATATCATTTTAGCTCAATTATAATGGTTTTCTACTAACTTTTACTTATAAAATATTTAAAATTCAGCTTAGTCTTCATTCCAAACATTTCAAACCAGTGATCTTTTTTTACTCAGATAGACATGGTACTAAATTCCAATTTTTATTCTTTTTGTTTGTTTGTTTTAAGTTTCGTATATCAGCTACCAAGAAAATTAGATTAGATTCTGTCTTCCCAATAAATTCTGGGCCCCTAATTCAATTAACAAAGCCACCATTCAGAAAAGCAAGATTTAATCTTAGATTGAACCATCTTGCAGGTGAGGATTAAGCACATTTGGCAGACACTTTCAGGGAAGTTTTCTTATTGCACTCATGGGTGCATGAAAACAATGCTGTCTGTCAGGCCTTTGTTTCCATCATTTCACTGTACACATGGCTTTGAAAAAGACTGCTTTCATCGTTTACAATGTGTTAATACAGTAGAATTCTTCTTTTGAAGGAGAGCTTTGAAAGACCTTTTAGACAAATATTTAATACACTCATTCATTGACTACATTTTTGTCAGATTAAAGATACCCCTTTCTGTGCAGATGTGTATGTTGTAGTGAAAAAAATGTACATTGTCTGAGAATTTGCCTGGGTAGTCTGCGATGTATGTAATCAGTGGCCTGTAAATATTTACATTTACTTAAATTCTCTTAAATGTTTTAAGATTCTATTATATATATGTATATTTTTATATTTATATACAATATGTGTGTATATATACATATATATAAAGATTACTTAATAGAATGGAAAACAAATTTAACAGAATTAAATGTCAAAGAATAAACATAGACTGTTTTTAGAGAGTTCTTCCTGTTTATTGAAATTCCTAGGCTTGGTTCAAGCCTTTCAGTATCTTTGTGTATATATATGACATGCTTTAAACATGGATTTTAGTAAATACATGGTTTGTCTGTGTTCTTATGTAATTTCTTTTAGTGATCCCTGATACAATAGTAAGCACTCAGTAGATATATATTAAATGGATTTGTTGCCCCATGCTTCAGACTTGTGGTCAGTCTATTTGTACTGCCAATAAGCATACTTTCTTAACCTCAAATAGTATGTCTTCAGCCTATACAACATTTTGGAAATTGTGCTCATAAAAGCAATCTTACCATCTATTCCAGTAAAGTCTTCTCCTAATCCTTCTAACCTCTCTGTAGCCCAGGGGACTTTACAGTTAATTTATTTGTCCATAAATTTATCCCTTAAATAAATTATTAAAAGCATTTTGCCATCTTCTTTCAGTTCCTTTTTGTGTCTACATTCATTCAAACATTTGTTGAGCACTTACTTTGTGTCAGGATCCATAGATAAATGAGACCTGATCCCCTCCCCGAAGTAGTTCACAGTATTTTGACCTCGCTCTTCCTGTTATAATTTCCTTCTCCACCCTAGTGGGAAAGTCAGTAAAGCTCCTTTCTGCCCCCTTCTCATCTGAGGAGCTCTTGTAGTTTTTCCCTCTTTACTATCATCAGAAATTGTCCTTCCTTTTCAGGACCTATAATCTAAAGTCTGCCATTCTCTGAGAATTTTCTGTTTTTTCCTCTCCTACTCCATATTCCTCTCTCAGTTTGCAGAATTTATTCTTTTCTTATGCCATTAATGAATTAATTTTTCCTCTATTTTTTTTATGAGAAATATACATTTTGTCTCCATCTAGATTATAACATCCTTGATAATAGACATTCTTTTACGCTTTATACCAACAGTGCCTGTATTCCCAAAAAATGTTGGCACATTTTTAGTTTGTAAAGAATACTTTTTGGTTGGTATGTTCTTTGAATGATGAAGAATGATGAAATGTAATAAAATTGCCACAATCCATTGGCAGAAGGACTGGAAAAGACATACTACTCATTGTCTTTTACAAATATAAGATATGCAGTGGTTCTCATTCAGCATATTTTATTTCCACTTGTATACTGTGGCTAAGAGATTCTGATTTTCATAACATCTGTTTCCAACACAAATTCACTTAAAAATGCATCTGCAGGGCTATAAACTTCAAAAACTTTTGATGCTGCTTAAGGTATTACTTAGAAGTGTTGGTAGAAAGTAAAAGGATAAGTTTATATTTACTTAAATATACCCCAATACAGATGTTTGATTAGCTAAGGAACATTTTGTTTTTATGAACAACTACCAGCCTTGCACGACAGATTAATACAGAGTCATTTTTGGAAAGACTTCAGTTGAGATGTGTTCAGGATGTACTTAGCAACATTTTAGGAAATAGATCAGGCTAGCAGGAAACTGTGGAAATGTAGAATTTTAAAAAGCTGGTTGAGGGTGTCTCAAGTGCTAATTTGGGAAGGCATTATCAGTTTATTTCCGGAAATACACATTTAAAGCCTTCACAAAGGGCTATTTGGAGGTGATGCTGTATCATTAGAGAGGAAAAGGAGTAGATAGGTATGTGCGGTGTTTGGGCAGCTGGGGAAGAAAATCTTGGTAGACTGTCATTGCTCCTAGGTCTGTTTGCCTTTTCCAACAATAAAATGAGATGTGTATCCTTATCTGAAGTAAAAGCTTCAGACAGGTGACAAACATTGTACAACTAAAGAAAACTTTATTTCTTTAGAGTTTTTGGTGGTTTCGAGGATGCTTTCATGTTTTAAAATAAATTGTACTAAATGAGAATTTCTCCTTTCCATTTAAAATGTGCATGTTAGGGTAAAATAATATATACCTTCTTTAGATACTTTGTTTTCATATAGTATGGCAAACAATATACCTGTATATTATTATGCTACAAATAGGTTTTCCTAGTATTGAGAACATGGGACTGTCCTGCTGATTACCTTACAAAGGTAGACGTTAATAAAAAATATAAAAGTGGACTTAACATTAATCAGAACTTCCAGGTTATTTTGTGTCATGAAATAAGTCATTGAATTTACTACAAATTTTTAAATCTATAAAATAATATTTTCCAATTCCTCCACCAAAGAATTGTGATATTTTATAATGTAGTTAGCTGAGTTATGCCACACCAGACCTCAGAGTCTGATGGGGGTTTGAGGATAGATGGACGCAATTCTGCATCAGGTCTCTGCATTGCATGAAGGCTCACATGAAGTTCGTAGTTATCTCTGCAGTTCAGCTAACTGCAATAATTAAATGCTATTTATGTTTTTCTGATTATGTTTTTCCAGATTAAAGAGTCTATTGTTGGGGAAATCAGACGGGAAATTGTGAGTGGACTTTTGGCAGCAGTATCTTCAAGTAAAGCATCTAGTTCTAAGTAAGACAAATAGTCATCAAATGAAATTTACAGGTAAGTGTTTCTGAATTTCTTTGTTTAGCTAAATGTAAATTAGTACTTGGTTTTTAATAGTTTGTTTTCTTAGAAGATAAGTGTGTTTCTGTAGATGATTTTGATGTTTAAATATATGTAATCTGTTATCCTACAGTGTAAAAATTTCATACATTACCATATAAAATGTAAGCATGTCAAATCCCACAATACTAACCTCCAAGGTATTATCTGTACTGTGTTCTTTTACTGAAATTTCATTGTATTAAATAATTGCTGGAATTGGATCTTCAAACCTGAATCGTGCTTTAATAGCATTGGTTATATTTGCATTTCAGAGGTACAGTTTATGGAACACGATTTTAAAAATCACAGATTCTTAGGAAATTATTTTTGTCTTTTAAGGAAACATCCCCCATTTGTCTGTGTCTAATCATGTCATAATTTATAAAGAAATATTTGATATTTTATTTATTAAAATGAATTACTTTAATTCATTATACCTCTAATTATATTTTATAATATTCACACTAATGCTTGGTGAACACAAAAAAGGAATGACACAGTTTATAGAATAATTAAGTTTAATAGGATTAAATATACCCATTCAATAAAATCTGGGAATCAAATTGTAATTTGAAAAGTATAATATATAATTTCCACTGTAGAAAATAGGGGCATTTTAATCAATAAATTATATTTTAAAAGAACTCATAGGAATTTTTACCAAATCCAGCCATAAAAGAGTTGACTCTAAGTAAGATGTGTAGAAATCATAGAAGGATCATGTTTTTATATGTATTTGGATAAAATTCTCATCCCTTTTATGAACATTTTAATAATAATATTTGAAAGATGTGTAATGTTGACTTCTCGTTTCTTTTTAAGGTTGGCCTGGACCCTATTAACTGTGTAATATTGGAGTTAATCAATGGTGTACACAGTGGAGGTGTTTGTGCTTCAGAAGATACTTGCTGCTGAGTTGGGCTACTGTATACAATGTACAATGTTTATTTCTTCTATGCATATCTTTTTAAAAAATACATAGAAACTTAGGCACTTTGCTGACTATTTCTTTTCTAAACTATCAGAACTGTAGCAGTTTGAAAAGTCTAATATTTATTTGTATGTCCATATTTTCCAATTGATTCCGTAGAATTAATTTTAAAACTTGAAGACCTCCAGACTTAACCTACTTATAAATAACATATTTCTTCAAACTAACTTCTTAAAACACTGACCTCTATGAGGTATTTACTGTGCAATAACGGATTCATTTTTTTTGAGAGCTTGAAGCGACCAATGATTTTCCCTCCACTGCTGTTAATTAGTGTCACTTCCAAGAATAAAAACTGTTCTGTTGTAAAAATTGCTATTAATTCTTGAGGAGGTTACTAATAGCAGTATGATAGAATTATATGATGTTACCTATAACTACTTAATGTTTTTACACTGTAAACCTTGTTGCTTTACCTAAGACAAATATAATTTTATTATAGCTTACATAGTATTTTTCTTTTGGAAATGTGCCTTATGTTAAACACTATGTACTTTTTGCATTGTCTAGACTTCTTTATTTTAAGGAGATATTTCTTCTATATTTTAGACAAAATGGAATATTTCCAAAATAATGGGGCCTATGACTTGAATGGATAGAAATGAATAAGCTGTGTTTTTTTTTTCTTTCTTATTATGCCCAGTGTTTTATTTGAATTAGCTCATTTAATACTCACAACATCCCCACAATTTACCCACAAGGCAACTGAGACTCAGAGAGTAAGTAGCTCCTTCAATGTCATATAATTAAGCTGGTTTTTGTTTTTCAAAATGGAAGAAATTTAGATTTGTTTCCCTCCTTCATAAATGGCTTTAATTCATTCTTAACCAGTGAAAACTGTTGGTTTTTATGAAGAGAAAGAAAATGGTTTTCTATTTGGTTTTCTATTTGTTAAACAGATGTGTAAAGTAACAACAGAATGTTATTGGAATTTTCAACTCTATATTTCTTTATGTGTGAAATTTTAATCAAAAGTGGTTGTGATGTTAACAATATTCTTTGAAAGAATATCTAAAAGGTTTATACATGTTTGATCACACAAAGGCTGATTTCTAAAAAAAAATATTAAAACAATAAAGTATTTATTTTGCCTAACATGTTGTTAGTGGTTCTTTTTCTCCAACATGAAGAATTTGGATTAGATTTGATGAGTAACAAATAAGGTCTAAAAGAATTTCAACACATAACCAAATAGGTTTTTATTCTCTTTTCCTGGAGAGGCTTCCATGATGCCTTAAAAAATGCAGTTAAGACTAGACCACCCTGGAGAGAGAGTATAAGCTGATATCTCTTGGTCTCATTTAGTTCTCTGGTCCTAATGATTACCATCTGAGGCCAAATAACACTTCTTTTTAAAAATGTCCTGTTAAAACTACAAAAAACAGACATTAAAGTATTTTGTTCTTTGATCAAATTATTCAACAATTTAACCAGTTATTTTAATAATAATGATATGTACAAGTCAACCCCATATTAATTGTAATACAGGCAACAACAATTTTAATTATTTAATTTTTTAGCACCTTGTAGTTAATATCTGACAATGTAAGATACCCAGAATTTCATAATCAAAATTAGGGATAAAATAGTTGCAACAACATATAGGCTAAACCAATGGGCAAATCACAGAGTATAAAAATGAAATAAAATGAGTTTTTTTATTGGAGTGTTATCTTCCTTCTCCCAATTTTAAGCCTTTGTGTACTTAATAAATGTTTGGAAAACCCCTAAGTTCAAGCCACTGTGCTAGCTGCTATGTAAAAATGAGGAATGAGAGAGGGTCCGGTAGCTAGATGGGGAAATAAGTCATCTTTTTATTTAGGGATAAGTTTGGAAGTACCAAATGAGAAATACGAAGAATAGTAAGAAAAAAATTTGAGAGCATGCAGCCTGGAGTGGTCAGGAGAAGTCTTTACTAAGGAGATGTGGTTTGAGTAGTCTTGAAGAAAGGGAAGTGGATGGGGTGGGGTGTAAATAGTTAAGAAGAACATTAGCAAAAGTTGAGGATGAATCACCAGGTGCAGTTATGTTTGATTAGAGGGGAAGGTTTGTCTAGGGAAATAATGAGAAATGTAGGATTCAGGTAGCTTGTGGTAGGAATTTATTGATCATATAATATAGGTGGTAGAAAGCTAAGATTTTGTGCAGAGGACTAGCATAATGAAAACAATGTTTTTCAGAATGCAGGTTGTCCACAAGCTATGCATATTGTGCTAAGGACCTGAACTAAGAAGGCATACAAGAAAATGAATATGGAAATGGTGATTTTGAAGTTTGGAGCTGCTGTGAAATGGTATATCATTGGCAAAAATGGGCAGTTTCTCGAGCTTGAGAAACATTTAAGGGTATTCAGTTAAATTTCAGAAACATGTAAAATATGCATTACATCATTTAAGAATGTTTGCCCAGCTGACTATCTTAGAAGAAAAACAAGAATGCAGTAAAGTGCATCTAAAAGAATGTAGACAGAATGTATGTGTGTGGGATTTTTGAACAGATGCTGTTCTACCATGTTCCTCACCTGTCCAAATAGGAGTATGGTGCTAGTGCAAGAATAAAGCACAACTGAAGCATTCGCGCTCCTTTTTTGTCCTGTCCTCAAAAGAAAGAAATGACAGCACATCTAAGAAGTGGGAAGATGAAATAGTCCATCTTCTTTTAATTAAAGTTGAGGATCAAAGCTTTGTAGTACATTTTGTATGCCTGATTGTTAGAATCATTTATGAATATTGAAAGCATGTAATTAGCACTTATTCGAACTGCATTCTAAATGTATAAAGTTAAGACGTCATATCTAATTAATAGTTCCTCTCCTATACAGTTTTTTAATTTCATTCATTACTATAAAGCCATACCCTTTACCACGTTTTCTTTATTCTTATTTCCAAAACTGATGCTCTGTTACTCACATTGAATAAATAATAGCTTGCATATAGAATGGCAGTCTGGTCAGCAGTAAGTTAGAAATATTTCAAGCAAAGATAAGCATGCATATCAAACAAATATCAGGGTCCATTTTTCCCATGGGAGGCATTTTGAGTACCCCAAAGGAGAACAAATTGTTTTTGAAAGATGTATAACTAGCTTACTTGCTTACTTCATTCACTCATTTTATAAAAGTTTGCTGGATACCTACCCTTTATAAGGTTCTGAGCTTAAGAAGATGGATATAAAATGAGTGGATAAGAACTTTTTTAAGTAAAGATAATAAAATACATTTTTTAGACCTTTGACTGAAAGAATCAATACATTTAGGAATTAGATTATATCTCTTTTTTAGGTATTTTTTAAAAATTTGAAGGGTTCTTTTTTTTTTTTTTTCAAGATTTATTTATTTATTTATTTATCCCCCCCTTGCTGCTTGTGCTTGCTGTGTCCATTCGCTGTGTGTCTTCTCCGTGTCTGCTTATCTTCCCCTCGCTGTGAGGTCCCGCTGCATCAGCCCCTCACGCCGCGCGGGCTGGCCTGCCCTCACAAGGAGGCCCCGGGAAGCGAACCCGGGGCCCCTTGAAGGGTTCTTTAATGGACAGAAAAGAGTAATATTAAGTGTATTGTAGGTAATGTGAGTTGGAAACTGTGTGAATTTGAAAAGTAATGTACTATGAAGAGCAGATTGCAGAGTGAATTAGAGATGGGCCTGAGAAAAGAAAGTTGCTTTATTTTAGAAATAAAAATATTTGATGATAAAATATCTTAATAAGATAACTGAGTTATCTTAGGGTAAGGAGACTTAAAAAAATGGAAAGAATCTTGAGAAGATACTTTAAATATATTCCTTAAGTGAAGACCACACAATTACAGAGAAAGCATGTATTTAGCAAATATTTGTATGTTTTCATTGTGATTTTCAAAACCAATCTACACATTCTATTGTTTGATCCTTTTATTGATTTAAGTTTACAAAAATGCCCCTTGAGTCAACTTTGGTGTCAGAATTATATGGGATCAATAAAAATGGTATTGGATGACAAGTGTATTCAATTTGGACACTCAAATTATAAAGCACCATCAGCAAAAAGAATGTGTTTTAAAGAAAGTAGGGATTTATACTGTATATTAAAATTCTTTTCTCAATTCTATTATGCACAAAACTTTTAATTTTCCTAAGATCAATTTGTCAGTGTAACATACTTTACAAAGTAAACTTCTGTAGAATTTGATGCTTTTAAAAATAGTTTAAAATATGTGGCTTCAGGAAATATAGAAATGTAAATGTTACTCTTTGTTCACAAATGCCCATTTTAATTGAATACCTATTTTTCCAGTGTAATTAAGCTTACAAATAGTTATAAGGTGTGTTTTTGTTAAATAGAAATGATTAAACATCACTATATTTCTATAGACAGTTTTTCTCAGAAAACAAGGTGCTAGATCACTAGACAAAGGTAACAAAATGTATTTTTTTTTTTTTTTTAAGGGCTTGTATATTTGCAATTCAAGCAATTGCTGACTTGACAAGGATGTACATATTTCTCCATCGGAAAATGGAGAATAGCCAGAGATGCATGAATGATAATAGAATTTAGTGGTTAAGCTGCGTTCAGATCTCAGCTATGTAGGATTGGGGTGGTGATAACAGTATCGACATCTTAGGACTTCTTGTGAGGATTAGATAAAATATAAATGCATTTAGCATTGTGCTTGACACAATTCAGTAAGTGTTAGCTATTGTTGTAATAGTGGTGGTGGTGGTGGTAATGAAGCTTTTTTTTACAAGATATATAATATGCGTTTATAAATCCAGGCCTGAATTTTTTCATCTTCCTTGTGTTCTTTGAAGCAATAAGATACAACAATGGCAAAGAACTCCTGTCTCTCTTAAAGGTGAAAATGATTGGTTTCAAGTTTCCAGCAAAGATATCAGTGATAGGTTGTAGAATACCACTTAGAGCAGTGTTTCTCAAACTTCCATATGCTTACAAATGACTTGAGAATTTGTTAAAAATGCAGATTCTGATTCAGCAGGTCTGAGATGGGGCCCATCGCTTAGAAGCTCCTAAGTGCTGTTGATGCTGCTGGTCTGGGCTGTACTTCGAGTAGCAAAGATTTAGATTAGTAGATCTTACCACCTGTCTGCCAGATGCCTCAAAGAGAAATTTGTTAAGCAGAAAAGGGGCTCTTGTCTCCAAGGGGCTGTCATCTTAGAGGCCACCTTCAGGAAACTTCATTACAGCCAGAGTTAAAAATTGAGAACATGTGTCAGCCCGACACATAGGCAGGAAAGTACAAGGAGAACCACCTGAGGCATCCTGGAGACGTACAGTGAACCAGAGAAGGCTGTGTGTCAGAAACAATAAGCAAGAGCAAAGAGCTTTTTTTTTTTTGCTATTAATGGTGCCAGGTAGCAAGTCCTTATCCTGTGTTGACCCAACCTTGAGAAAATGCAGACAGTCCAAATGCTCCTAGAGCCAAAGAGTCAAGCACTGTGATGAGAGCCAAAAAGGGAAAAACTAGCTCTAGAGATGTAGTAAGAGAAGGTCAGCTTTAGAGTTGGGAAATTCTTTCTAGTCATCAATGTTTTGAAGAGTTTACCATTCCTTTCTGAGACGGGATTAGTGATTAAAAACAATTACACCTGTGTAGAATACATTGTGATTTGTTATTTGTGTTCCTGATTTAATTGTTTAGCAAATATTCCATATACAAATGATTCATGGTTTTGTTTTAGTACAGCTCAAATAATTCCTTTCACTATTTCTGCAGTCCTGAGGTGGAAAAAAATCCCTTGAGGTATTTAAAATCAGGTATTATTTGATGGGTTAATTGACAACATCTATCACATTCCTGCGTCTGGGCAGAGACTGCCCTTGTGTGAGTCACCCAGGTCATCAGTTAAATCTCAGTAGTGGGAGCGGATGTGGCTTAGTGGTTGAGCGCCTGCTTCCCAGGTATGAGGTCCTGGGTTCAATCCCCAGTACCTCCTAACAAAACAAAACAAAACAACTCAGTAGTGAATGCACTGATTTGTGTTTGCTAGAAAGTGCTTATACCATTATTAGTCTATTGAGATATGTAAAATGTAAGCATTTGAATGAAAATATAAAGTGTTCACCTGAGCCTCATCATTAGAAGGGACAATAAACGTATTTCTTCTCTTTCTTTCATCACCTGCTGAGGCACATCCCCTTCTCAAATCTCATCCATTTACATTGGATGGAGGGATCCTCAAGAGTTACTCATGTATATTCACAACAGACTGTATTGATCAATTTCAAGTGATTTCCTTTTTTCTTGCTCTTTCTTTGAAGGGTGCTCTCCAACTTTTCCACTGGGGTCCTTAATTGGCCCAAATCATGATAGCAGCATGCTTTATGGAAGCAGGGAGAATGCCCCTCTCTTCTGCTGGATCATCCTTTATTACCTTGGCAGTAAAGTTTCAGCTTACCATCCCATCTCCACAGGAGGCCAGGGATGAAAAAACTTGAAGCAGAAGTTTTACAATCCTTCCCATCCTGTGTTCCTCTTGAGCCCTGGCAAGCTCTCTTGCTCTCTGCCAAAACACTCTCATGCAAATAAACTAATTCAATTTTACTTGGACTGAATCTTAGTGTGGACATAGTATGAGCACAAGCTGGCCCCTCCTACTCTTAGGAGCCATTAAGCATTTTAATGACAAATACTTAGCATTCATATATTTATTATTTTTCTTTCCTGAAATCTCATGACAATTAAATTCATTCAACAGACATTTAATGAGCAACTGTGGAGTACAAGGCACTGATGATGAAGTTATTATTTTCGTGACTTTGTTTCACCATTTGCTAATTTGCTGATTTTACTAGCCTTTATGTCCTGTCTTCCCAGATTCAAACAAGTGAATTTTTATTTTGGTCCAACTGATTTTTTTTTTTTAATTGTTTTTGTTTTTCTTGTTGTTTTCTGATTGCTGTGTAAAAAGCAGAAAGGTGGAAAGTAAATAACATCACAATTCAGTCAGTTATCATCCTAAACCTTTTTTGGAGTAGATATTGATTTTCTAGATGAGCCGTTCCAACCCCGCTCCTGAGGGGCACGGTTGGGGCCGTCACAAGACCAAAGAATTCACCTGGCCCTGAGTCAGACATAAGCTTTATTTGAACTTTGAAATAGGAGAGAGTCTCTGGAGTGGCAGTCGGGAGAATGAAGATAGCACTCCACGAAGAGACAGGAAAATGAGGGGTGACATAAGGGGTTTCAGAACACAGACATTCCATAGTGAATGAGAACAGTTTCTGCTAGGGTCCCATGAGCACATATGGGGTCTAGGGATACATAGGAATGAAGTTTTACCACTCTAAGGAGATTATGGTTTACGATACCATCTATACATTCGCTCCCCTCTGGGGAGGGTTGTTAACCTTTAACTTACGTCTAGGTCACGCAGGTGGCTACGTGCTGAGGAGTTAGGGGGAGCCACGGTTCTGGGTCCCCACACAAGCCTTTGCTTAGTCCATTCTGACTGTGATTCCCAATGGGAAATGGGAATGAATGAAACAGCACCATCTCTTGTAAGATATTCTATTCCTTAGACTCTGGACAGAAATTATTTGTAGAGAGGCACAACAGCAGCGAAGGAAATTTCTTTCATTATTTGAAATTATGTGGCTTATGGAATATATTTGTAATTATCACTCATGATTTGGGGTACATTTTTCCAAAATAGACTTAACCTTACCCAGGTTTCAGATTTGTGTCTACCTCTTTGCCAGATAAATTATCCTTTTTCTAGAAATCGAAGTGACAATGCTTGGCTTCATAAAACACCAACCTGGAACTCGATAGGAAGCATCAATAAAAATGTTAACAGTCCATTTACAATATTTCTTGGTTTATGGGTTGGCTGAATTATAGCCAAGCTGGCTGCAAAGCAAGTAGCTTTAGAGTATTCTATAATTTCCAAATAATAACTAAAATAAAGAAAATGAAGTGGGAGGCAGTGGGGGAACCAATAACAGCCTAGATATGTCTTTTGGTGAGGAAACTCTTCCGTGATGGAAAAATCTTAACCACAGGTTCTCATAGAGCAATACATGTTTTGTTTTTTTATGTTTTTTTTTTTTTTTAATACTGTGTACTCAATATCAGCATTTTCTTTCTGCTCTTTTCTTATCTTACCTCTTCTCTTCAGGTTCTAGAAATTAATTCCTTACTGAAGACGTCACTGTACACAACTGTTCAATTCTGAGAACATTGTTTTTCTTCCTCCTACCTGTGTATTATAATATTTGATTTAGCTGGATTAAAATATCACATTTTGCCAACAAATGCCTCCATTCAATGTCATTCTAGCTTGAAAATTATTTAAATTTGAGACTTTAGGTTATGTAAAACAAGTTAGTTCTTTATGTGATCTGTATGTTTGAGTCTGTGGATTGAGTTTGTTAAAAAAAAACAAAGACATCTCTATTTAGTCCTTTTTACATGAGAATTTGGCTAAAATATATATGCCACTGAAGGGAGCAAAAGAACTTAAGCTTTAAGAGCTCTGACCTGGAGGCAGATAGGCCTCAGTTCCAGACTTACCTCTGCCACTTTCTTACTTATCTAAGTCTCATTTTCCTGTCAAATGGGAAATAACAATAGCACCTTCCTCTTTAGTTTTTTTAGCAAGATTACTAAGGTGTAATAAAATAGGGACATTTAGCATACTGCCTGGCTTATGGTAGGAACTCAGATATTACCGTTACCAATCATTATCATCATCCTCATAGAAGAGAGAGCAAAAATATATAGTAGTGTTTTAAAATCTCAATATACCATATTGATTATCTGTGTCAAAGATGAGTGAAAATACAGTTGATGATATTCCAATTTTCTGTCAAATAAACCACCAAAATTGTGATTTGTCCTATCTAAGCTTTATTTGATTCAAGGAAAGTTCAAGGTTAACTACATTTGTCAGCAGTTTATCTTTTCCATTGTTTTTAAGAATTCACTTAATGGGCACCACAATAAATGATTAATTAGGATAATTGCCAATTTTGAGATGCATTACCCTGTATCATTTATTTAAAAGATTTGGAGCTTCAGAAAACTCGCATTCTTGGTATTGGCTATTTGTAGCTCTTCATAATTTTTTATAAGAATGCCTTTGATAGTAACATTATCTTAGCATTATCTTCCTATTTCTTTTCTCTGTTTCTCACTTTCTTTAATGAATTAATGAATAATTGAGGGAGGCGGATGTGGCTTAAGTGATTGGGCTCCCATCTACCATATGAGAGGTCCAGAATTTGATTCCCAGGGCCTCCTGGTGAAAACTGAGCTGGCCCGCGTGGAGTGCTGGTCCATACGGAGAGCTGGCACAGCAAGATGATGCAACAAAAAGAGACACAGAAGAGAGAGAATGAGAGATGCAGCAGACCAGGGAGCTGAGGTGGTGCAAGAGATTGAGCGCCTCTCTCCCACTCTGGAAGGTCCTTGCATTGGTTCCTGGTGCTGCCTAAAGAGAAGACAAGCAGACACAGAAGAACACACAGAGAGCAGACAGCAAGTGCAAAACTATGGGGGGTGGGGGGAGGCAGGGGAGAGGATAAATAAAATCTTAAAAAATTAATAATTGAGATGAGCTTTTAGAAAATCTCTAGCATAATGATTCTCAGGCAAAGGCAGTAATCAGAATATGTGGTATGTGTGTGTATGTGTGTCTTTATGTACATATGCATGAGCATGAAGTTTTTATTCAGTTTTATAATTTTATATTTGGGAAAATATTCTTTTGAAATACAAATTCTGGAAAATGTACCTTTTGAAATATTCTGAGCTCATGAGGTAAAGAGGGGAAAACTGCCTAACAAATTAAGCCAATTCCAATTTGTACTTATAAGTTTATACTTACTTCTAGTAAGTATTATAAGTAAGCATATTATAAGTAAGTATATTACTGTGACTGGTTCATTATCAACCTGGAAACATTACAAATAAAATGTACTATATCAGAGTGCATTATACTTATTTCTTTTGAGAGTTTCTGCTATTCAGAATATTAAAGTTCTAGTTTATATGTAATAATGATTACCAAGTTGAAATAATTCTGAAAGACATACAATCTAAAGTTAAAAAAAGATTCAACTGGTAGATACTGCAAATAATTTGTACATCAAATTTTTATAGCTTGTGGTAGACTGACTTATGTACCACAATTTAAACATGTTCTTAATCCATTTTTCTGTAGGTATGAAACCACTGAAGATAGGATCTCTTGAAGATGTTAATTTTAGTTTAGATGTGGCTGACTGAAGCAGGGTGGTCCTTAATCTGGATTACTGGAGGTCTCATAAAGAGAAGAAAATGGATGCTAGAGTCAGAGAAAGCCATGGGGAGGAGCCAGTAGCAGAAAGTCAGCGGGAACCCAGAAGAGAGGACATTGCCATGTGACAGGAAAGCCAAGGAACCCCAAGGATTGCTGGCAAAGCCAGCACCAGAACACCAGTCTTCTGGGAGAAAGCAAGCTTGCCAATACTGAGATTTTGGATTTCTTCTAACTTTAAAACCATGAGCCAAGAAATTCCCATTGTTTAAGTGAATCCATTGTGTGGTATTTGTCTTAACAGTCTGGTAAACTAAGATAAAACCCACTATAGAATAAGTAGCATTTTCTCCCTAGAGGGAAGAATGTACAGTTCAGGGTCAAGAGGATTGCTAAGAGAGTAACACTTACTTAACCACGACTTACGTATTCTGGAGAATGAAAATCAGGAAGTGTAGACATCAGTATTTCATGAGCTTGACGTCTCATTACACGCAAGATAAAGAAGCCAGTTTTGAGATATGATAGGCATTGCCAACTTCCTGGTTTCTTATTCAAACAAAGAACATTGAGGCATCTCCAAAATATTCTGGTACAATGTAATTCAAAAAAAAACCCCAAAACTCATAAACAGCAGGTGCTTCTTCCCAGTCTGCTTATTTTTGTGGTTATTGGTATGAAGCTTTATAGTTATTTCCTCCAAATTAAGGGACTTCTAATTAATGATGGTGTGGGTTACAAAAATAACACAAAAGAACTTAATGATATACATAATAAGCCCTGGTTTGGTGTTTACTTAGTTATTAAAATATATATTTGGCTTCTCTTAGAGAACAAATATGTGAATGGTTTCATACACATGAGCCCGCCTCTATAGAGTCCATGTACATCAAAGTACATTGCATAGATTCTGCCATCCCTCATCTCTCCCTTCAAGGGAATACTATATGCAAAGATTGTTATTTGAAGTATTAGCCATCTCAGGATACTTTCTACATTTATCCCTTTTAAAAATAACTAAATAAAAGCCCCACAGAGGTCCAATTCCTCTTAGACTTATTTATTGTCTATTTTATACCAGTTACCGTGCTGGTTTATACCAAGTCCTTAAGTTCTAACTCCTTCATACAGCATCATCTCAACTGTTAGTTCAGGCCCTCTTACTTTTTATCTGGATTATGGCACTATTTCTCACCTGGCCTTCTGCCTACAGGATATCATCTTTAGTCCACATTCCTCAATATTGTCTGAGCGACTGTTCTAAATCCAAATATGATCCTGTCACTGTCTTGCCCCTATTGCTCAAAACTTTCTAAAGATTCCCCATTGCTTTTGAATTAATCCCTTTATACTCCAAACCTCATTTCCTGAGAGCCCTCAATTTGCAGCCTTACTTCAGTCATACTCAACCCTGCTGCTCCACGACTCTATATTTATACATAGTGTTCTCTCTGCTTGGAAGGTCCTTTCCCTTTCCTCCAGTGCCGTCATACTTCACATCTCTTCCTCCATGAAGCCTTCAGTGATCTACCAAGCAGAGAAGATTACTGCTTTATCTATGCCTCCACTTGACCTAGAACATAACTTTTTAAAAAAATAAATGAATAAATAAAAATAAGCTTTATTAAAATATAATTCATATACCATACAAGTGACCCATTTAACATGTATAATACAATGGCTTTTAATATATTCACAGAATTGTGCAACCATCACCTCAATCAGTTTTTGAATATTTCATCATCCCCCAAAAAACTCAGACAGTTAATGACTGACCCATTAGCTGTCACTCCCCATTTCTCCCCAACTCCTCTAGCCCTAGGGAACCATTAATCTACTTTCTGTATCTTTAGTTTTTCCTATTATAGACATTTGATATAAATGGACTCACAAATTTTATGGTCTTTGGGATTCAATTTCTCCACCTCTTTATTAAACTTGTCATTGTCTGTCTTTTTTATTCTAGCCATTTTCATGGATGTGAAGTGGTATGTCATTGTGGTTTTGATTTGCATTTCCCTGGTCACTAATGTTGTTGATCATCTTTTCCTTTTCTTATTGTCCATTTGTATAGGATATCTTATTTGAAGAAATGATATCTATTCAGATCCTCTGTCCATTTTCAATTGTGTTTTTATTATTTAGTTGTAACACTTTATATATTCTAGCTACGTGTCCCTTATCAGATGTTTGATTTGCAAAATATTCTCCCATTCTGTGGATTGTCTTTTCAGTTTCTTTTTTAAAATTTTAAAAACTTAATTAATTAATTTATTTATCCCCATCCCCCCCCTTGTTGCTTGTGCTTGCTGTGTCCATTTGCTGTGCATTGTTCTGTGTCTGCTTGTCTCCCTTTGTTGGGTCATCTTGCTGCACCAGCTCACCGCGTGGGCTGCCAGCTCACTGCGCCGTGTGGGCTGGTTTGCCTTCACCAGGAGGCCCCGGGTTCAATTCCCATATGGTAAACGGGAGCCCAACCACTTGAGCCACACCCGCTTCCCTCTTCACTTTCTTGTTGATGACCTTTACACACAAGCATTTTTAATTTTCATGACATTCAATTTATGTTTTCTTCTGTTGCTTGTGTTTTTAGTGTCATATCCAAGAAATCAATGTCACAAAGTTCACAAAGATTTACTTTTGTTTTCTTCCAAGAGTTTTGTAGTTTTAGCTGTTACATTTATGCCTTTGGTCCATTTTGAGTACATTTTTGTATATGAAGTGAGGTAGGGGTCCAACTTCATTCTTTTGTATGTCAATAAAGTGCATACCTTTTAAAAATTATTTCATTTATCATACTATATTGGAATTATTATTTGTATATTTTCCCAGCTAAAATAATAGAGGAACATGCCTTATTTACCAAGGTATACCTAGCACAATATCTGGTATGTAGGAGGTATTCAATAAATATTTGTTAAATAGAATTGAACTGAATGGAAAATATTGATCATTTATTCCCTGCTGCTAAAGAACAATAGATTATTTTGATTGAGGTATGCAAAATTGCTTGATTTATTTGTCATCTTGGTCATATTTTGCAAGGATGCATCCATTTTAGAAACATAAATATTTCTAAATTGCATCAGATTTTGTTTATTGTCAGGGGAATAGGTGATATATTGCAGAAGATATTCTTCTCCACAATTTTGGCATCAGAGATACAGAATATAACTCCTAAAATATTAATTTCTCTATACAGTCCTTTTCTTCAAATCTGTGTAGCAGTTTGTATTTTCCAAAGAGGAGTTCAACAATAATATTCTGTCCTACATACTCTTCTAAAACCTAACCATTCTCCCATCAAGATCGAGAGTATATATCCCTTCCCTTTGAAACTGGTTGGGCCTTTGTGGCAGCTTTGAATTATAGAGTGTAGTGGAAATGATGACTTAATGACTTTCAAGGCTAAGTCATTAAAAAAAAACCGCCATGTACTTCCATCTGGTTCTCTTGGGATGCTTGATACTGGAATCCAGTCACCATGCTGTGAGGAAGACCAAGAAACCTGGGAAGAGGCCCATGTGGAGAAGAACTGAGGCTCCTGGCCCTTGGCGCTAGCTGAACTCCCAGCCAACAGCACCAAATGGCCAACCACATGAGTGAGTTATGTTGAAGGTGGATTATCTAGCTGCCAGACAAGCAATCCCAGCTGAGAAGTTGTGGAGTTGAGACAAGTTGTCCCTGCTGAGCCTTCCCAAATTTCGGATCCACAAGCAAAATAAATGTTTGTTGTTGCTTTAAGTCACTAAGATTTGGGGATAATTTATGTATCAATAGATAACTGTTACAAATTTTGGTACCTAGAAGTGGGATTCTGCCAAAACAAAAACCTGAAACATGTGACACTGACTTTGGGACTGAGCTGTGGGAATGGCCTTGAGGAGACTGTTAGTGAAAGCCTAAATGTCTTCAAGTAGAATGTTGGTGGAAACCTAAAATACTCTGAGAAGACTGAGTGGAGGCTTAAAGGAACATGAAGATAATTTTATTAGAAGCTGAAGGAAAGGAAAGCTATTCTAGGTGGAGACAGAGAGTTTGCTAACCAGACATTTGCAGTAGTGTGGAAAAGAAGAAATATACCTTATATATCCAGTGATCTAGATTAGGAGGACTCCAAGCAGAATAATCAAAATTCCCCTGTGGTAGATTGAACTATGTACCTCAGAAAAACATGCTTTTAATCTTAATCCATTCCTGTGGGCATGACCCCATTGTAAGTAGGACGTTTTGAAGATGTTATTTCAGTTAAGGTGTGGACAACTGAAACACAATGGGTCTTAATCCCTCTTACTGGAGGACTTACAGAGAGGGTCATGGGGAGAAAGCCACCAGGGAAGAGTAGAAGCTGGAAGTCAGTGGAATCCAGAAGAGAAAGGAGAGGACATTGCCATGTGATGGAAAACCAAGGCCCCAAGGATTGCCAGCAACCAGTCCCAGAGCCAGTCTTCAAGGAGAAAGCATCGCCTAGCTGACACCTCAATTTTGGACTTTTCCTAGCCTCAAACCAATGAGCCAATAAATTCCCATTGTTTAGCCAACTCATTTTGTGGTATTTGTGCACACAGCCAGGAAACCAAGACAGTCACTTTATTTTCTCGCATTGCCTATGGTAAAATGTGAGAGGAGAGAGATGAGCTAAAGAATAAACATTTAACTATAAAAGAGGCAGGACTTGCCTGGTTGGAAAAAAAAACTATTTCTCATTCCCATCTCACTGGAAACAATTATCAAATGAAAAACTGGCTTCAGGGAAAAGTTCAAATCCAGTGTGAACCTAAGATACTTCGTTAAATCCCTCACAAAGATTTAAGACTGTGGCTCATTAAACATTTCAGACAGGGAAAGGTCCTTTAAGGATCTTAAGATATGACTTGCCACATCCTTCTGTTAAGTAATAGGGCTTTTAAGACTCTTCAGGGTGTTTTCCCAGAGCAGTCTCAAAGGAAGCCCAAGAAGGCAAGGGCTTATCATCTTGAAGAGCTTTGATTCTGGATCTTGTCTTCTGTAGTTGATTATAAACTGATACATAAGAGACCCACAAGGGTTTTTAAAGAATTATATCAGCTTGAACTGAAAGCAAGAGAGACATTATACAATGAGGAGGCCTGTGGATCCCCAAACTTTCAAAGTCTTTTTAACCTACACTACCTGTGTGGTACATCACCTTGTTTATTGCCTGGCTTAGCTGAAGTATTTTCCTTTATGTGTCTTAAATTTTCATGTGTCAGTCTTCCAAGGCCTTTGAAGTAGGCCTAATGTAGTTCCCTCATGCCCACTGTCCCTCCAATAATTTCTACTTCCTTTTCTCTATTTTCTGGCTTTATTCTATTTTTCTTAAAGTGCATTCACCAGGACCACATGGGATGTTTCAGGTAAGATGTATGCTGCTTTTGTCAAAGGTCAGGACCATATTATACTTTTTGTTTACCATGGTACTCTCTGGAGGATAATGGAGATTATGTTTCTCTTACTAAATATGTGTGGCTAAAAAATTACTTCAATATCATTAGCTGTAGGTAGGGGAGTAGATGTGGCTCAAGTGGTTGAGCACCTGCTTCCCACATGGAAGGTCCCAGATTCTCTTCCCAGTGCCTCCTAAAAACAAAGACAAACATGAGCAAACAAATGAGAAAACCAACTCAGGGGAGTTGATGTGGCTCAGTGGTTGAGTGCCAGCTTTCCACTTATAAGGTCCTGGGTTAAATCCCTGGCCCTGGTACCTCAAAAATAAATAAATAAAAGCCATTAGCTGTAAATCTTGGAACAAGGGAGGTTGCAGTGTTAACTGCCTCTATTAAAAATAATTCATAAATTAGGGGAAATGAGGTAGGAAGCAAATATTTTACCAAATGTAGTCAATAGAAGCAGTAAATATTGGCAGAATCCTGTTTGATATTAAGTTTGAGGATGTTTGGTCTTTAGAGTTGGAGTCTAAATATATCTCAAATGCTTCCCTTTTCATTTGGCATTTTGGGACTGGAAGCTGGTGTTGCAATAGGAACATATTTGGGATTGTCTCAGTGCCTGTGTGGAGTATGTCTTTCCATCTGCTGTGTGCATTTGCAGTGTCAACAGTAACTAAGTTAGTACCAGTTGAGCTGAATTCCTTGTAAAATAATCTCATTATGGTGAGCTCAAAGACCTAAGGCATTGGTGATAATTTCCAGAGTGAAATGTTCACAGGATGAAATGGTAAACCATCAGCAGCTCATCACTTTCTCTGTCATCCTTGTTTATGGAAACCTAAAAAATGTGAATGAGCTTCCCTTGGTTGTGTTTCCCAAGCTTCACAGAGACATATATAGAATTTTGCCCAGAGAATTTGTAAGCATTTCTATGCAAGGTCTACACAAGTGGCTTTCCACTGTTTGAAAAACCAGCCACTTTTGTTGAATTCAAAGTCATTTACTGACAAAGACACAAACCCAATTTAATCAAATCATTAGCTCAAGCCTCGATGTTGAGCAATGGAAGAATTCTCACTGTTTAGTTGCTTGTCTTAAGTTTTGTACAGTTTAACAGAGTGATTATCAGTCAGATCTTTATTCCTGGTTTATTGTGGCAGGACAATGCTTTTTTCATATTAAATTTGTTTCTTTCCCAAGTAATTTTTCTTACTCCAATTAGAAGATCACCAAACCATAGCATCCCTTGCCTCAGGGCTGATTCTCTAACACCAAAGAGAGGCGCCTGTGGCTCCAGCCGAGCCTTTAGTTAACTGTTCTATGAGAAAAACCACCACTACCACAACAGCAACAACAGCTCTCATGTGGCAGGGTCTCTTGAGAAACGGGTATGATGCAGGCTGGGTGTTTTCAGATTTGACACCCACTCTTCAACTCTGATTACTTTTGTAGAACATGACTAAGAAGGACTTCCTGTAGAAAGAAGACCATGCACCTTTTACTAAGATAGTTTTCAGGGAGGGGAGGGATAGTCTTTGTGAACTTTAAAGTTCATGTAGAAGCAGAGAATCTAATAGAACTTCTTATCACTACGGCGGAAGAAAGTTAGGAAATCTAGACAAAGGATAATGGCCAAAAGAATTTGGGGGATTCTTTCGGTTTGTAGTTTTCCCGTGTTTGTTTCTTGTCAATGTCCATCTGTTTTCCTAAAGTGAATTTAGTGAAACTCATGAATTGAAAAGCATCTGTGTATTTATTTTGGGGATCAGCTAGTGACACTGTGCCCAAAGTTTAAACATTCTTGGGGAAGAAGTCCAAGAGCTAATGTGGGGGAAAAAGACTGTTATTTTGAAAAATAGAAATTCCCAGGCAGGTTAAGTGATCCTATGACACAAATGAGGTATTTTTAAAAAATTTACTCATTGTCACTTAAATGTGAAGAAATACAGATTTTTACTTATCAAAAACTAAACTTACCTTGTTCACCATCTCTATTAACATTCAATGCTTGCCAGAGTATAATTTTTTAAAAAAAATTAAAAACATGATTCTTATACAAATATAAAATTAGCAAGTTTCAATAACAGATTTAACTAAATTACTGAGGGAACCAGAGGGGTAGTAAAATTAATAGAAAAATGGATAGGAGAAGCAGAAGTATTATAATAATAGGAAAAAACAGTATTTAAATAAGATTGTTAAATTACATTTTGAAACCTTGGTTTTTAATCTTCTTTACCAGACAGAAGCCATTTATATCTCTACAAAATTAATTTACAATGCTATTGGACGACCTTGAATTGCTTTGGTTTGCTACACGTTAACATTTACATTTTTAGAATTATAAAATACCCTAATTTAGAGAAAACAGTAAGTCAAAACAAAACTATATGCCCTTAGAGAATCAACTTTCTGCCTATTTCCAACATTGGATTTTCTTTTTTTAGTGTGCTGATGCAATTAATTGTATTTTCTCTCAAAATGAGAAATGCAGGGTGATTCTTCCTGAGTTGTAATTCCAATAAGGGAGTGATATGATAGCACAATTCAGTTTCATGTAAAATTTCAGTTTTATGTAAAACTGAAAACTAGTATTAATGTTAGTTTTTTTAAAATTTAAGAGTATGTTCAGAAGTCATAAAATAAAATAGTTAATGAAACTAAATACATAATGGGTTTTAAATATCATATTTATGAATACATTACAAAACACATATTAAAACATAATTTTACAAATATATAAATGTCACATATTTTATCATTCTATTATGAATTAACAGATAAAGTTTAAAAATAAAGTATTAAAGACTCATAAAATGCTGAATATTTAACTAATTATAAGAAATAACATTATTCCATTTTTAACTACAGTTAAAGAAAATAAAGCCTCTGAATGCTGATATGCTTAAGTGGCAAGTTTGCTTTTGTGTAAACTGTTCCAGATGCTGAAAATGGGTTTTCTGGCTTGAGAGTAGTCAGGTTAATGTGAAGCGCTAACTCCAAACTGAGGACCGTGGAGGTATAAAAGAGATGTTTTCTAAATGAGGGCACCATTGTTTAATGAAAAACTTTAAAGAAGTGTAATGACTCTCTGGGTATGACTCAAGATGTAAATGACACCAATTCCATTCCCAACTCTCAATTCTGGCTGCTTTTAAGTTTTTCTCTGTAACACTAGTGTTCAGCAATTTGATTGTGATTTTCCCTGGTGTGGTTTGAATTTCTTGGATGATATTCTTGGATCTGTGGGTTTATACTTTGATCAAGTCTGGAAATTTTCAATAATTATTTCTTCAAATATTTTTTTCTGCCCTTCTTCTCCTCTCTTTCTGGGATGAACAAAGAACTTGAGAATCTGAAGGGCAAGATTTTATCTAATTTGGGAAAATATAGTGTTTTAATGGAAGAGGAATGGCTTATGAAATGGACTTTAAAGGATGAATAGATTTTCAGCAAATGAAGATGAAAGAGTTTCTGGAAAGAGAGACTAGACTGAACCAAGAAACTGAGGCTGGATAAGGCGTGTTCCAGAAACAGTGGTAGCCTAACCTGTGTACAATATAAAATCTGGACGGGGTTAAGGTAAAATAAATCTGGAAACATTTTGGAGTAATAAGATAGAGATTCTTTAATTTTCCTTAATCCTCCTCTACAACTACCCCCTTCTTATTCCCTTTCCACTTGATTTACCTGAAAATATACAATTTGGAAGGGATTATATGTTAGAATTCCACATGGTAGAGGGGGAAATTGCAAGAGCTTTGGAGATAGGTGGATATAATTTCGAATCCATTACTATTGCATGAACATACTATTTCTGGAACTCAATTTCTTTGTCTTATAAAGTGGGAAAATTACCCCATAGTAGAATTGTAAGGGAGAAATAAAATAAGATGAAATGAGGCAGATAGATAAAATGACTGTGCTTCCTTGAAGAAATCACAGAGATCTTAAGTCTCTGTCCCTTAGTTTGCCTATCCCACTGTCATCGATGACACTGTGAGTGAGGGTTTGAAGTACTTCACAATCAAGATTTCTTTTAGGCAAAGCATGGTATTGTTTCTCATATAAATGCTCAGAAAATGTCAAATCTAACTTTTTATGGGTTCAAAATAAAATTTTTGCTTTAGTTACATAAGGAAGGCCCCTTTTGTGATAGTAAGAAGGACATTTAAAATTATATATATTAGGCCCTAAAATTTTTTAATGGTCTTATTTAAAATGAATAGAAAGGTACTTAAGGAAGGTAGCAGTTGGAGGCTTTCTTTTCTTAGGAAATCAATACTCATAAAACTCAAGGTTGGAATAGAGAATTAAAAACCACAGTGAGTTTATTTTAAAACATGTAATCTGTCATCTTTATATATTTTCCTTTTGGATAACTTAGTGTTTATACCCTGAGGTCTATTTATGTTGCTGGAACTCTTTCTCTGACTTTGAAGTGAACTTTGTATGGTGTTAGAATTGTAACGTTCATTTTAAAAAGAGCAAATTGATGTTCAAAGAGGAAAGTGAATTACCCAGACACAACCTTCATTTTCTCCAAGTTGTAAAACAGAATCACCTGTTGATTTTAACCACCAAGCTCATCTTTTCCTTATTTGTCCCCTTCCATGGACCTTGATCTTTCAATAACCCTAGAGTGTGCCTGGCATTTAGGTACTCAATCAATAGGTCTTGAAAAAAAGCAACTGTATTTAACTCTAAACAGAGTTTTCCACTCTCACCAGAACCTTATTAGTCTCTGACATTCTTGGTGTGGCTTAAGAGAATCACTAATCATTGATTTTAAAACATCCCTGCTGCTCTTCTCCCAAAAACATGCTTCAGAGAGTTGCCATGTGGGAGACAGCTCCATAACAAATCAGTGCCTACAATTTAAAAAATCTACTCTTGCAACTTTTCATCTAGGGATTCATTTAAAACCACTACTTCTTCAGTCCAGGGCTTCTCCCATCCAACCAATAAACACACAGATTTGTTATTAAAGTTCAGCATTTATAGTTTACATTATGGTTTACTGTTTGTGTACAGTTTTATAGGTTTTGACAAAATGTATAACGGCATGTATTTGCTATTGCAATATCACACAAAACAATTTCAATGCCCTATGTTCCACATATTCTTCCCTCTCCCTCCCCTCAGAACCTCTGGTAACCACTATCTTTATATCAATGTTGCAAGTTCTTCCATTACTACAATACTAATAAGTCTACTTTGGTCCATGGTTACATTAACCCCCTTTATATTTGTTCATTCCTCAATTTTGAGGCTTTGGGGATGTTGACCACTCTGCTTCAGATTTGGAGGGGGCTTAGATCTTATGGGGCACATGGAAGGAACTGTTTTGCTTGCAGCTGCAGATACTCTTTTTGGGGGATGGGCATTGTCAATCATCATCATTTTGTTAGTTGTCCTGGGCGAGTCCAATGAACTGGAGAGTAGGTATAGGCTACAACTCTGCTGAGATTCAGGGCTCAACCGGCATATGATTAGATAGAAGATTTAAGTCTCTGGGACTTATATTTAATGGATATAGTGCTAATTATAGTTTCAACAAAAGGGATAGATGAATCATGTGTAGGGAAATTATAAATGAGTTTAACTCTGTTATATTGGGAAAACAGATTATCATACATTCCAGGGTAAGGCCCACCTTCGGGGTGCTAATTTCATGAGGCTGCGTGCCCTGCCTACAGTGTCCGTTGGTTTCTAGAGCCGTCAGGAACACTCCTTTTATTTATGAAAAGTGCATAAGGGCAGCCTCTGAAATGACCTCCCGGCTCAGGTTGAAGTCTCTTAGCCATAAGAACTCTTCTGTAATGTAAACTATAGACCTTGGCTAGTACAATGATTCAATATCGGTTCATCAATTGTACCAAATGTACCACACTAATGTAAGATGCTGTTAATTGGGAAAATTGGGAGGTACAGGGGGTTGGTTATATGGGACTCTCCTATACTTTCCATGCAACTTTTCTTATAGTCTAAAACTTCTCTAAAAATAAAGTGTATAAATAAATAAATACATAAATAGTTCAGTGTCAGAAGGCTAGGGGATTGTCTTTTTCTTTGGAGTGTCCCTTCAGGCCTTTAAAACAAATTTCATTTATGTTTATATTTTAGGTCCGACTGTCCCAAAGAAATTTTTGGAACTTATAAAATCTGTTAATTTCTTTCTGTGTGATTCAGGTAAAAATGGAAATTAATTTTATTTATATAGTTATATTTAAAGCTATGAATGGTTCATAGACACACCATGAAGAAGAGTAAAATGTTGAAGAATAGGACAAAAATATAACAATCCACTTTGGAGGTTTTGTAATTTTGGAGTTTTTTTGTCTGAAGGAAAGACAGCTAAACCTTGATATAGAAATAGTCTTCCTATATTTATTTGTAGGAGGGACTAGCTGTTTCGCCTCTTTACCTGGGCTAGAACAATAAAAAGTAGGCTTACAGGGCAGCAATATGTGTTTTTATTAGAACCAGATAACTTTCTGGAGTTCTTGTTATGAGGGAAGGAGTCCTCCAAGGAACTCCTTTCACCTGTTTTTAAACACCGACTATCAAGGCCAGTTCTGCAGCTCACTCCACCTTGTTCAGCCATGATTCAGAGCCGTGGTCCCAAACTGCGTTCAGGTGGTGCCAAGGGTCCCGCAGCAAACAGAAAGGCACCGAGAGATATTTTTTTAATCTTTTAGGAAAGCACAGCGCCACCTGTCGGGAATCATGCGAACTATTTTGAGTTTAGAACTACTTAATAAACAGAACTATTAGGTATTTCTTTGGCTCTTGGGGCACAGTAAAAAAAATTTTACTAAGTCATGAACCAAGAAAGTTGGGGAACCTCTTATCAAGAGTCAAGAGACGTCAGAAAGATCACAATATACAAGAGGTTAGGAAAAAAAAAATCCCTGCACCTTTCACCTGTTTTCGTGCCTACAGACTTCCCCATTATGTTCTCAGCTTCGTAAACAAAGGGAGACAGCCGTCCGTGAGGAGCCAGGCTCCAACTTATCAGGCTTTTATAAGTTTACGGCCACTTTACTGGGTATGAATCCTTTCTATGTATATCTGTATAGATGAACTTTGTATGCATGTATAGAGAGAACTTTTTCCTAGAGACATTTCCATAAAATAAATATTTTTAAAAAGCTAAATGACATGGGATTTCATGTTATAAAATGTACTAGAGTGGAAGCTGTAGAGTTCCCAAATCCTAACTGAGGGCCAGCTTGGGAGGAACTGTTGATATGGAAGCAATCTCATTCTAGGTGACCTCTGTCAACTTTACAAGCTCTTTGATGATTTACTGGTCCATTTATAAAACAAACAAAAAATAATGCAGATGTTATTGAGGTTTTGTGTTTATAAAATATTCTGAGATGCTCAGAATAAAAGGTGTGACTCACAGGAAATGTCAAGTATGAGATAAACTGTCCCGAATCACAGCTGATACCTTTTAATGGGATGGAAACTTGATATTTGAAAACTCCTTTGATAAAAATCCTTTCCTCATTAACTGTCCTTTTCCCTGCAATTTGTTCCATATTTCTTTCTCCCTTACCATACCATCAAACTGGTTGACATTTACAACCTGGAAGGAGGTCATTGAGCTATTACTTGAGTAAGACATGCACAAATACAGTTTCTTTTCCGCCAGGTAAAGGTCATATGTGTGTATTTAAATGTGCTCATCCCATCCCTTTCAGGAGTTGTCAATCAAGGAAATAGATGTTAGGTAAATGTCTGATTGTTTAATACCACCACCAACATAAACAGTACTATTCTGATTTGTGAAGCTCAATATTTCAGAATGTTTTCCAGGCAGTATATGATAACTTAAAAAGGTCTGAATAAATCTGTCTAGCTAAAATCAGACAAATTATCATCATACCCAGGCTCAGGTGCTATTCATCCACCAATATGAGGGAACTTTGAATTAGAGGAAGGCTCTTACACATTATTTTTTTCATAAACAACATCTTTATGGATTAAATATAGAAAACAAAATGATTGTCAATCCTAGCATACAGAGACAAACACTATTGAAATATTGGTGTGCTTTGGTTTCAACTTTTGTCTATGCACATTTTTATGTCATATATAGGTTTTATGTATCTCACTTTGTGTCACACTTTTGCTGATTTTGATTGCCATTTACACCAGTTGTCAATTATGTAATATTTAGCATCTTTCTTTTTTATATAAGCTGTTTTAAAAATCCAAATTAAGATTATTTCAGATACTGTAATTAAATTGAAATTGTGAGGTATAGATTTTAAAAATTACTTTTGAGGGAAGACGATGTGGCTCAAGCGATTGAGTACCGCCTACCACGTGGGAGGTCCATGTTTTGGTTCCCATTGCCTCTTAAAGAAGACAGTGAGTTGGCGCGATGGGCAGGCGTGGCAAGCTGACACAACAAGATGATGCAACAAGAGACACAAGAAGAAAAAACATAATGAGAGACACAACAAAGCAGGGAGCAGAGGTTCCTGGTTCTTCCTAAAAGAGATGAGCAAGACAGCGAGCTGATGCAACAGGTAAGCTGACGCAAGAGACGCAAGAAGAAAAACATAATGAGAGACACAACAAAAGCAGGGAATGGGGGTAGCTCAAGCAATTAGGTACCTCCCTCCCACAGTGGAGGTCCCAGGTTCAGTTCCCAGTGCCTCCTAAAGAAACAGGGAAGATGAACAGACACAGCAAGTGCAAACAATGAGGAAGTGGGAGAAATAAATAAAATAAATCTTTAAAAAATTACTTTTGAAATTTCCATCTGAAATGTTAAATTTCATGTTCATTGACTCATTCTGTAATTCTAAAGCTCACACTATAAGCTGTTTGTACTGTTAAATCTTAAAATGGATTTTGGGCAAAAATAAAATTTGACCAGCTGTTTGAACTGGAATACATACTTTTAAGGTGGGTTTTTCTATTGTATATCTATGCTAACTCTTACCATTTAATTCATATGGGATAGGTAGTAACTTCCTCATTCTTAATTATTTAAAAATAGCATAAGTTCCTTTGACTTACTGAATCATAACATGCATTCATTCCATTGTGTGTATGTAGAATTAGTAAACATTAATCAATTCAGGGCCAGTCCTAGATAAAGTTCATGAAGCTAGATGGGCTTCAGTTTAAAATGGTTTCTACTTTGAGTCTTCCTTCGTCTCATCTTATCCCCAGGTGATCAAAATCTCATGTTCCCCTTGTATACCTGAGAAATCTGACTCATGTGCCACTCAGCTCTCCTTTCCAGGCAAAGCTTCACCTTTTTGTACCTTTTCTGAATACCCTACCCTGTCTTCACCAAGGGTCTTGTCAGAAGACTGTATTGCTAAATTGCAAATGATTGATAAATGCTTCACTTCTCATGCCTTCCCAATTACATACTCATTTAATTAATGGAAGCCTTTCAAGGCCATAATCTCTAAAAGAGTCTGTTTGGAGTATATAGGTGATAAGGAATTTAGAATTAAGAATTTTGAGATTTCCAGTATGAATGTTTGGGGTGTGATTCTCAGAGGCTGACCTTGAGATGAGACTCTGAGTGAGTAATTTGTTAAGAAGATGCTCCCAGGAAAAACCATAGGGGGGTAAGGGAAGCAGGGCAGAGAAGGGGGAGCAGCCAAGCAAGGAAGCAATTTCAGGTCAAGTCCCCACCTCAGCCTGATCTTTGGGGAGTTTTGCAGGGGAAATTACATTTCAGAATTTGTTCTGTCTTGAGGGGGAGGAACTGGGTTTTCATTCTTCAGAGTCATGGCCGCAGGCTGTCCTGTGCAGAACATAAACTCCCAGGCACTTCCAGCTCTGCGCGATTATGGCCAAAGGGGCTACAGTTGCCCAAGAACAGGCCTCTGAAGAAGTGTACAGCTGTCAGCTGTTAGAAGCAAAACATACAGAAGCAGGAGCATGGACGAGAACTCCTAAGAAGGCTCTAAGGAGCTGTGGGTGGAGCAGGGACTGTGTCCGCTGTAACGGCATAACCTCAAGAAGGAGCACGGTGGGGGAGCGACAGCCATGCCGCTAGGCCTTGGGCAGTGGGGCCTTCTTCTTGGGGTAAAGACAGAACACTACAGGCACCCTGAAGTCTTCCTTATACCTTTTCTGGTCAATAGAACTTCAAAAAGGTAACCAGTACCCTGGCTAATTAGTTTTGTTTGCTTTTTAACCTTATGTAAATGGACTCATACAGTATGTACTTCTCTATGTTGCTTTTCTTTTAATTTTTAAAGAAGTGTTGGATTACATAAATGTCACATAAAAAATATAGGGGATTCCCCTATGCCCCACCCCCTCCCCATCCCACACTTTCCCATTAAAGATCTTATACACAGAAAAAAAAAAACCAAACAAACACATTTTAGGTGAAAAAGTATAAG
>JAQZBX010009577.1:0-45860 GCA_029593785.1 Cabassous unicinctus | reverse complement strand
TTTTTTTTTTTTTTGTGAGAGGGTCAGACTCTGCCTACCTACTTCAGAGCCATTTTCTTTGAAGTCTCAGAATTTTTTAAAGGATGTTTTTCACACTGAAATCATATCACTGTACAATTTTTAAAAACCTACATTTATTCAATATCCCTGTTTAAAGTCATTTTCTGTCTTCTGCCAAGCACAGATGTTTGTCACGCTCATTTGCTTTTTAAGCTCCACATATTAACCATATTTTCAGCTATTTTGTCAACAAACCTTCTCTTTCTCATTGGTGAATATTTCAGAGAAAAATAAATAAAGCGAGTCCATTACTAAAATCTTTAAGCACACAAACACTATCACCTCATGCACACTTTCATACACACATACACTCACATACTCATAGTCTCCTATGTGTAATAGAAAAAGTTATCTAGATAGCTAGCTAGCAAGACAGATAGATACAATAAATGTATTCCAATGATAATGTAATTGCAGTTGGCTTTCTACATTTGTGATTGTTGGATCAACATGAAAATGAAATTAAATGTTATTGATCCACAGCAATATAATCATTTTTTAAAATCAGCAATACAAAATAAAGAAGTAAAAATTTGGGGAAAACTGCATTACATAAGTAATTATTACAGATCAGTTTCCATGTGCATATAAAACTAAGAATATATATAATTTAATAAATAAAATTAATACAATAAATTTATGGTAGCAATAATGGCAAATATGTTGCAAATGAAATAATTATTATACTTGTCCTTTGTTTTTATATACTCAATACATTCTTCTGAATGTTAAAAATCATTCATGATTGTGAAAAGATGGGAACAACCCAACTGTCCATTAACTGGTGAATGGATGAACAAAATGTGGTATATGCATATGATAGAGTATTATGCTGCAGTAAGAAGAAATGAAATTGGGAGACATATAATAATATGGATGAATCTTGAAGGAATTATTCTAAGTGCAATAAGTCAGACACAAAAGGACACAATTGCATAATCTCACTAATATGAACTACATACAAAGAATAAATACCTGGAGTTAAAACTTAGAGTATTGTTTATTAGGAGATAAGAGGAAGGCTGTGAAGGAAGACTAATGCTTAATGTATATAGAAGTTTTAATCAGCTTGACTGTGAATGTGTGGAAAATGATATAGTTGATGGTAACACATTATAGTGTGTAGCAGTCAGTTTATAAATGGGATTGAGGCTGAACAGGGTAGTCTAGGGATGTAAATATCAATTGAAAAATTCTAAAGAATAATCTAGAGACTGAATAACACAGTGAATACAGATGTGTATGAGAATTGTGGTTAATAGTACAAATGCAAGAATGTCTTTCTGTGAACTAGAGTGGATGTACATCACTATTGCAAGGTGGTGGAAATATGGAGAAGCATGAGAAAAATTCAATTAGCATAATCTATGGACTATAGTTAACAGCAAAACTGTAATATTCTTGCATCAATGCCAAAGATGTACTGTTTTAATAATATGAGGATATAGAAAAAATATGCTAAATGTATGCTAAGGACCATTGTTCCACACAGTGTGGTGTGTTGGTGAAAGGGGGTTGTATGGGAATTATACATATGTGCATGATTGTTTTGTAAGTTCACAACTTCTGTAATAAAAATATATTTTAAAAAAACTTCCCCATATAATTTAGAAATCAGAGTATGATTTTTCAAGTTTTTAAATTTAAAACTTTATTATTATTTTTGCTTAAATGATAAGGAAAATGTTTAATGTGTTACATTTTAAAGACAAATTTGGATTCATTCTATGGATTTTTTTATTTAGAATTCTCCTTTGTAATTCTTGAAATTGTTATCATATGAAATTTTCTTTCATCCATTTAATAACCATTAAAAATCTTCTTATAAATATGCAGAGAAAATATCATATTTATTTAAAAGTGTTCTTTTATTTTGATTTGTACTACTCTTGTTTCATGAGAGAAAAATAAATGTATGGTAAAGATGAAAGAATTATTCATTGAACACATATATCCACTGATTTAGTTCACAATGTTCTTTCAGCATTATGGTTTATTTGTTTTGTCATATATATATATATTCACTCAACATATCTTCAAGTTTCATCCATGTTGCCAGAAAAATCAGAGCTTCATTCTTTTTTATGATTGAACAATATTCTATTGTGTGTACAAACCACATTTTGTTTATCCTTTCCTTGGTGAAGGATACATACATTGCTTCCATCTTTTAGCGATTGTAAATAATGCCACTAGGAAAATCAGCATACAAACATCTGTCTGAGTCCCTGTTTTCAATTCTTTTGTGTATGTACCTCAAGTTGGGACTGCCTTAAATTTTTGAGGAAGTGCCCAACTGTCTTACATAGCAGATGCACCATTTTACATTCCTGCAATCAGTGAGCGACTGTTCCTATTTCTTCACATCTTCTCAATTGTAATTTTCAGTTTTTTTGTAATAGCAGGCCATCTCATGGGTGTGAAATTGTATCTAATTGTGGTTTTTATTTCCATTACTCTAATGGCTAATGACATTGAGCATCTGTTTATGGGTTTTTGCCATTTGCCTAGTATCTTAGGGGAAATGAATATTAAATACTGTTTTTTTTTTTCATGGACTGCTCAAGCAAATTCCATGTGAAGTGTTGTTTTAAACAATGGATATTTAATGGCTAATCGTTTTAAAGTAGGAGAAGTTTAAATCAAGACCAAGTCAACCCCCAAATTAAGGTGATACTTTATTCCTGAAGAATAATATTCTGGGGCTGGCTGCTGGTGATCCTTTTTCCTTGGTTAACCTATCAAATGGCCTCAGACATGGAAGTTTCTCTTGGTCGCAACATTCTCTTCTGGGTTGCATTGACTTTAAGCTTTTGAACACTCCCTTTGTGGCCTTTTCTCAATCTGTCCAAATACCACTCTGCTTTTAATGGAAATGAGTAATAAGATTAAAATCCATACTATTTGAGTTGGACCAGATCTTAACTGAAAAAAACTCATCAAAAGGTTCTGCTTACCATGGGTTAACATGCACAGGAATGGATTAAAAACATTTTTTTTCTGGGGTCCATAGCCCAAAATCACCTCAATGTCTTTTGCACAATTTTAAATTTTTGTTGTTTAGTTCTAGGTTTCTTTATATATTTTGGATAGTATAGCTTTATTGAATATGTGGTTTCCATATATTTCCTCCCTTTTGCCTTTTCTCATGATGAAGTCCTTTGATGCACACAAGTTTATAATTTTGATGAGGCCTCAATTATCTATTTTTTCTGGGTTGCTCACACTTTCCATATAAAATCTGAAAAAAAAACACAAAACTTTGCCTAACAAAAGATCCTGAAGTTCCTTCCTTGTTTTTTCTAATTGGAGATTTCTAGTTATGGTTCTTGCATTTAGGTCCTTGATCCATTATGACTTGATTTTTATATATGATATGAGGTGCAGTAGGGATGCATCATCATTATTTGCATATCAACATCTAGAATTGCCAGCACCCACACCAATTGTTTGAGAGAATATTCTTCCCCAATTGAGTGAACCTCTTACTCTTGTCAAATATCAATTAGCTGTAAATGTGAAGATTGATTTCTGAGTTCTCTATTCAACTATTTTGCTCTATATAGCAGTCCTTGTGACAATACCAAGCAGTTTTAATTACAGTGGCTTTGGAATAAATTTTAAAGTCAGAATGTGTGAGCCCACAAACTTTGTACTTTTCAAGATGGCTTCATCTATTTGGATCTTACCTTTTGACGTAAATTTGATGATTGGCTTTTACATTTTTTTTTTATTAAAACAATTTATTGAAGTATATCATTGATACATGAACATACATAAACTGTAAGTGTTCAGTAAACATCGTGAACTTAAAAAACAAACATGCATAACATCATACAGTGCTCCCAAACACCACCCCTCCCACAAACACCCTGTATTGCTGTGAAACATTTGTTAACAAATCATGAATGAGCATTGTCAAAGTATTACTATTAACTAGAATCCATATCTTCTTCCCCCATACATTTTTTTAAGGATTTATTTATTTATTTACTTTTATCCATTTTTAACCCCCCCCCGTTTTTGCTGTTTCTGTGTCCATTCGCTGTGAGACTCTGTGTCCATTTCCTGCCCTCTATTCTCATCCTTCTCCTCTTGTCTTCACTGGGATTTGATCCTCGGCATCTCTGACATGGGAGAGAGACATCCTACTGCCTGTGCCACCTCAGTTCCTGGGTTTTTCTTGTGTCTCATCTTGGCTTTCCCTTGTGTCACTCTTCTGTTACATTATCATCTTGCTGGCAGAACACCCGCACATGGGGCCTGGTGGCTCACCTGCTTGCAGGGCCTGGAAAGGCACCCACAGATGGGGCCTGGCATTGCACCCGCGGACAGGGCCTGGTGGCTCTCCTGCTTGTGTGGCCTGGCTGTTCACCCACACATGGGGCCTATTGGCCCACACATCTTCTATATTTCTCTTTTTTAAATTTTTACTGGGAGGTCCTGGGGATCGAACCCAGATCCCTCCATATGGCAGATGGATGCCCAACCATCTGAACCACATCTGTCCCCCTGTTATATCTCTTAATGTTGACCAAAGGTACCCAAAGTTACAGTCTTTTCCTATACAGGATGGTCATGTAATTAATCAGGCTTACCTTATCACCAGCATTCCAGAAACCAAAACCAGGGAGAAAAGTTAGGTCTGGGAACACATGCATGGTTTGTAATATAGCAAATGTTTAGCATACCCTGATTATCATAAAATCAGGACAGCAAGAATATTCACATGGCTTTTACATTTCTGCCAGGAAAGCTGATAGAATTTTGATTGTGATTGTATTGAAACCTTAAATCACTTTTGGTGGAATTGAAAATTAAATATTTAGTTCTCCAATATATGAGCTTAGAATGTCCACCCATTTATTGTTGTCTTCTATGGTTTTGCTTAGCAAAGATTCATAGTTTTCTGTGTACAAGTCTTTTCATACTTGGTTAGATTTATTCCTAGATATTTGATTCATTTAGATGACATTTTATATGTTTTTTTTCCTTGATTTTCTCTACAGATTGTTCAATACTAATGATTGGAAAACATTACTAAATTTTACATGTTGATCTTGTACCCTGATATTTTGCTGAATTTTTATATTTATTTTAGTGGCCTTGCTGTGGATTGTTCAAGATTTTGGTTTCATAGTATCGTGTCATTTGGAAGTAGAAAAAATTTTACTTCTTTCTTTCTTTCTTTCTTTCCATTTGGATTAATTTTATTTATTTTTCTTGCCTAATTGCTCTGACAAAACTTCAAGTGCAATGGTAATGATGGTAGGGATCGTGGTCATCCTTGTCTTGTTCTTGATCTTACAGAGAAGGCATTTGGTCCTTCAGTATTGAGCCTGAAGTTAGCAGTAGATTTTTCATATATGTTCTGTATTATGTTGAAGAAATTTCCTTCCATTGGTAGTTTTCTAATTATTTTAACAAAGAAGGATGTTGCATTTTGACAAATGCCTTTTCTAAGTCAACATATGGTTGTATATGTGTATGTATGTGTCTGTGTGCGTGTGTTTTCATTCATTCTGCTGGGTGGTACATTATATTACTTAAATTTTTTATGTTGAACCCTCCTCAAATACTGAGATCAATCCCATTTATCATGGTGTATAATTAATTTAATGTTATGTTGTACTTGGCTTGCTAGTATTTTGTTGAGGATTTTTACAGCTATAAACATATTCATCTGTAATTTCCTTTACTGGTGGTTTATTTAACTTGTTTTGGTATGAGGGTGATGTTGGCCTCAAGAATGAGATTGGAAGTGTTCCATCGTCTTCATTTTTGGAAAAGTTTGAGCAGAATTAGTTTTCATTTTTCTTGGAATGTTTGATAAAATACTCGGTGAAGTTAAAAATTACAGGTTCTTATTTGGAGTGATGAAATGTTTTAGTAATGGATAGTTGTGACGACAGCAAAATGTAGGGAATGCAATTAACAGTACTTAAATATATATTTGAATTTCAATAAAAGGGTAATATTAGATTGTAAGCATTGTAATAGAATACAAAAATATGAAATATCTTAAAAATACACTACACACACAGTGAAACCAGAATTAAACCATGGAACTGAATTAATAGTACATTTATAAAAATGTGCTATCATTAATTATAACAAATGTTCCACAGCAATGAAAATTCTTGGTAGGGTGGTGTTAGAGAAGCCTGCATTTTATGCATGATTGTTCTTTCAACCCATAACTTATCTAATAAAGAAAAAGAAACACAATGAGAAGTCACTACACACTTATTATCATGCTAAAATTAAAAAGCACTGAGAAAAATGCTTGTGAGTATGCACAAAACCTGGATCACTCTTACAATGCTGGTGAAAATGTACAATGATATTGCCCTTCTGGAAAACAGTTTGGTAATTCTTAGAAAAAAAAAACATGCAAATACCATATGATCCAGCAATTCATTCCTGGGAAATTATTCTAGAAAAATTGTCTCCACACTAAAACCTGTACATACATGTTTATAGCAGCTTTATTCATAACTCCAAATTGGTAGCCACGTCAATATCCTTAAGTAGATGAATGGTTAAAATATGGTATATCCATACCATGACTACTATTCAGCAATAAAAAGGAAGAAACTATTGCTAAACACAAAACCCTGGGTGAATTCAAACAGAATTATTCTGCATTAATAAAAGCCACATGCCAGGAGGCTACATACTATACAATTTTATTAACAATACTCTGGTGAAGGCATCTGGCCCTGGGCTTTGATTCTTTGGGAGAGTTTTGATTACTGAATAATCCCTTTACTAGTATTTGGATTACTGAGATTTTCTATATTTTCTTGAGCCAGTATAGGCAGTTTCTCTGTTTCTAGGAATTGGTATTCAGTTTAAGTTATGCAGTTGGTTGTTTATAATATCTCCTTTAATAATTTTTATTTCTATGGTTTCAGTAGTAATGATTCCACTTTAATTTATTATTTTAGGTATTTGTGTCCTCCTCTTTTTTTCTTTATCAGGACATCTGTTTGCTTCCCAAAAGTGTTCTGACATTTCTCCTGCTGGAGGAAGAATATGCATAGTTCTTTCTTTTGTCAAATAAATGTCATAATTTTAAAAATGGAGATTTATAGAAATGAATGAATTGGGGCTCTTTCATGTATACCTACACAGAGTTATTGTGCATACACTATGTGCCTCTTTAGTTCTAAGCAAAGAGGGATGCAAACACAGAGACTCATGGTTCGGATCTTCTGAATCTGGAAAGCTAGGCTGAATGAATAACACAATTCCTCATTCAAGTTTGAGTTGAAGTAGTGTAAAAGTCTACAGCTGAACTGTCCTATACGGCATTCAAAAGCCACAAGTAGCTCTTTATCACCATCTAAATTGAGATGTTCTGTGAGTTTAAAGTATATACTAAGTTCAAAGACATAATAAGAAAAAGAATGTAAAGTATCTCACTGATGTTTTAAAAGTAATAAAACAAAATAGAGTTACTATGGCTAAGAGGTTTAAAATGGCCTCAGGAGGTCTCAGCCAGATATCACAAACTGCCAAAATATGCAAATCCTCAAGAATGAATGCTCTCAAAACTCCAAGGACATCTGGACCATGAAACAAACTACAAGATTAAGAACTCAGTTAACTCTCTAGTCTCCAAGACAATTGGAGTACCCCAAATATCTACCAACCACAAAGAACTTGTCTAATATTAATCTCTAAAATCCATGTCCTGGAAATGCTGACATTGGTAAAGTAGCCCAAGCTATTATTTGATTAAGGAAAATGAAGAATATTCATTTCTTCTGCCCCAAAACTGAAAATCTAGGTTTTGCTTACCTCTCCTGCAGTTGGGGGCCCAAGTGTCCTTAAGTACACACACTGTGTGTGACATTGAGCTGGCTTTAGACCACACTTGCTCAATTAATAAAGCATTCAATTCCCCAAAACATACTCTCTCACATATGACATTCTTGGAGATTTGAGAATTTTAAAGGAAATTCCATAGAATTGGACTCAAACTTTCTCGATGAGACTCTCTTTGAAGACATGCCAATCTAGCTACTTTCTGAGGATCTTGAGTGAAAACAAATGACAAGGGGCTTTCATATATTGGGTTCTTCATTTCTTCTTCTTTGTATCAGATTACACCTCTTTAATTCAAACATATTTTGATTTAATTGTGGCAGTAACTGGATATTTACCAATGACAAAGAAAACCATAAACAGTTTTACTCAACATTGTGTTAAATTTCAAAATGAATTGCAGTTTCAGAAATTTCATAATTGAGTGTTTGTAAACCACAAGAGGATTGCTCCTGGTAAATATTCTGAAATGTGGTTTTTGCTTTTTTCTTGACTTTGAGTAAAAATTAGACCTGTACATTTATTTTTGTGTTTTACCTTGTTACGATCTAAAACTTTCAGTCTTATTAATATTCACCATTCATTAATACAGGATATATATTCTCTTTTACTTTAGCTAAAGTATTTAGACTATAATCTGTCCCTATGATGGTAACAGTATAGTAGCTAAGTAAACATGATATACTATGCTAAGGGGAATGGAATTTGGCCACACTATATTACCTTCCTGTTAAATATATTTCTCAATTTGACTTTACTGCCAATCAATAATTAGTAAGAAGAAACCTTACTGTCATATTGTTTTACTGCTCATTGGCATGGAAAAGTGAAAAGAAGTCCCAAATCATTATGCTCTTTTTCATTTTTTGAGATATAAAAGATGAGAAGGTAAAAATGATCCTTCATAAATTAGACATATTTTAAATATCTGTATTACAGAACCCTCTATGAAATTTGAGAGTTTTGTTGTTGTTAAATGTTTTTGGTCTTTATTATTCCAACATGTAGTCATTTTTTAATGTAGTCATTTTTAAAAGTATTTCATTCATGAAGTAATTGTAAGAGTTCATGAAGTACTAGCACATGAAGTAATAGCTACATACATATTTGGTTGTCTCACAGCAACGTACGAGGTGTCCCTATGTCAGTGATTACAAAGGGACCTCCTTTCTTGTTCTGATCTAGGTTTCCTAACTGTATTTCAATTATTTGCAATAAACTGGTTCATTGATCATTTTCTCTGATATTTCCTCCTTTTATGTAATCCCGGATCATCTGTAGGTCATCTAAATCATTCACATAAAATAGTTTAAGAAAGCAAAATTGATTGTACACCAAAAAGAAAAGAAAATGAAATTCTTCTGAATGATGATAAGTAATTGAGAAAGGGAAATATTGAGGTTATTTTACAAATTTTTTGTAATTTCATATCACAGTTATAAAGTTCATGGATCATATTATGTTTATTGGGAATATTTGTGGGTTTTCAAACATTTCCAACTCTCTATTAATCAAATGAAGGAAAATATGAAAATCATAAAATGCTATAAATCAGATATTGTGGTCACATTTAAAATTGAGATATGTCATTCCAAAGCATAGTAAATGCAAAGGTTTACTCTTTTGTTAAGCCACTAACAGAATCAAAATATATGTACTATTAGGGCTAACAATGGATTAAAATATCATTTGGATACACTGATTAGTCACTTTTTAATGTGAATATGAATTTTATATTCTGTGTAAAACATAAAGGATAATGATATATTGGTCTTCAGAAGATATGTGTTATTTATGCTATACTTACTGGCATGTATTCTAAAAAGAAAAGTTATTGTTCAGCTATACATAGTCTAGGGAAGTTTCTAGTATTTATTTTTAAACAACTTTCTGATGATATATTTTTGCAATCAGGGTGAAAAATATTTTTGTAGAAATAATTGTGGCCACTGAGTGATTTTAGGAACACTTCTAACAAAGCTTCATTACTTGAGAATAGTTTTATTCCTTTTTCAGCAAATGGACAAGTGACAGCATTCTATTTAGATGATATTAACTCCTTAATATTTGTGCAAGTGCACAATAGGAATCCCCAATTCTCCAATATACACTTGATAGGCATAGCTTAAGCTATGGCCTCTCAAATTGCATTATTGACATTTAAGGCTGGGTGATTTTTTGTTGGCAGTGGTGGATGCTGTCCTGTGCATTGTAGGATGTTTGGCTCTACCCTTGGCCTCTACCCATGAGATGAAAGTAGCACTTTCTCTCCTACACTTGCGGAAATCCCAAAAATTTCACTAGACATTACTTAGAATCCCCTAAGGGGAAAAATCTTCCCCGGGTGAGAACCACTGGAAGTCAAAATATAGTTTTCCATTTAACTAGGTAATATTATTTTTAGGGCATAAGTTTCTACTTGGTTCCTTCATTAAATCAAATTAAGATTGGCTTATTTGGGGTATATGGGAAACCCTATTATTTGGAATGTAAGTTTTATGTGATCAAAAATTTCATTAAAGAAAAAAAAAATAAATAAGATCAGCCTTGGGGAGAGAGATGAGCTGTTCACCTGAGAGTTTACAGCTGACCTTATGGGGAGAGCAGAGCAGCTGAGCCTAGAGAGACTTGAGGCCCAGGGAGAGAGATAAGGCCTAGAGAACCTGATTGTCTACAGCTGACCTTGTGGAGAGAACAGAGCACCTGTGCCCAAAGAAAAATGAGCCCCAGGAGAGAAACAAGACTTAAACCAGCCTATATCTGATACTGGAAGAAGCTGGGGCCATGGAGCCTTAGGAAGAAGGAGGAAGCCTGAACCTTTGCAGATGTAGGCAGCCATCTTGCTCCAATACATGGCAACAGACTTTGGTGAGGGAAGTAACTTACACATTATGGCCTGGTAATTGTAAGCTTCTACCCCAAATAAATACCCTTTATAATATCCAACAGATTACTGGTATTTTGCATCAGCACCTGTTTGGATGACTAATACACCATCCATGTCAGATTCATTCCCTGCAGAAAGCTACATCATAGATTATTTCTTTGTGAAGGTCACTCCTGAGGTTCCCAGCATTATGGTAGAACTGTCTAACCATGTATGTCCAAGCCGTGATTACAATGCAGAAGCTAATGGGATATGTGGAGTGTGTGTTGAATGTCCATTAAGCTCATCAGAGGGTGGAGTTTCTCCAGAAGCAGTTGGTTTGAGCAGTCATAAAAATGAACAGCTGAGCTTTGCCCTGAGACCTGTGACACACTCTCATATCAAGACTGTCAATTATTAGAATATAAAGAACATAGCTAACAATTGATATAAGAGGCTTTTCAGAATCAGAAACTGATCATTGAGTCACCATTCAAAAGATGATGGAAAAAACAAAACACATACAATTCACAGGATATCAGATCCAAAGCAGAATAATTGAAGTAAATCCAAATCAATAGCTGATAAAATAGGACAATAAATTTGCTATATTTTTTTGGGCAGTGGGTGTGTTCTTTTTTAAAATACTTTTTTATTTTTTAAAAAATTATTTAGATTACATAAATTTTACATAAAAAAATATAGGGGATTCCCATATGCTCCACTCCCTACCCCTCCTACACTTTCCTACATTAACAACATTCTTCATTAGTGTGATATATTTGTTACAATTGATGAAAACATATTGGAGCATTGCCACTATGTGTGGATTATGGTTAACATTCTATTTTACAATCTGCCCCATGCAATTTTGTAAGTTATAAAAATATGTATAATGGCTGTAGCCGTTTGACAATTTGATGTAATTATGAATTCCAAAAATATAATTGGATCATGCTTGTAAACTGATCTGTTGAACTGGGCATGATTAGGTTATGATTAGGATGTTGACTGGGCCATGTGTCAGTAGGGAATTGAGCCCCACACCTTGGTGGGTGGGGGAATCAAATATAAAGAAAAGGCAAAGGACAGAGGGAGTAGTTTTGAGTAGCAGTTTTGATGTTGGAGCTTTGATGTTGGAGAGAAGGCCCCAGGAGAAGAGAAGTGAGCCATTCACCTGATAGTGTGCAGCTGGCCTTGTGGAAGAAACAGAGGAGCTAAGCCCAGAGAGAAACACAGCCCCGGGAAGAGAGGAACCCAAGAAGCCTGAACCCTGGCAAACATCAGCAGCTGTCTTGCTCCAACACGTGACAATGGACTTTGGTGAGAGAAGAAACTTACACTTTATGGACTGGTAACTGTGGAGTTCTACCCCAAATAAATACACTTTATAAAGACCAACCCATTTCTGGTATTTTGCATTAGCGCCCCTTTGTCTGACTAACAGAATGGCCTATATCAATCATCCCAATGTCATTCAGGATAATTCCAAAATCCAGAAAATGTTCCCATATTACACCTGTTTTTCCCTTCCCTCCCCTCAGAACCTCTGGTGGCCACTGCCTCCACATCAATGACAAAAGTTCTTGCATTGCTAGAATAACAATAAATCTATAGTACAATAAATATGCATCTATTCTAGTCCATCGTTCATTCCCTAATCCTGAGGATTCTGGGATGGTGATGCCCAGTCTGCCTCTAATTGACAGTGGGCTTAGATCCCATGGGGCTGATTGATGGGAATATCTTCCTTGGAGATGCATACACTCTCTGTTGCTTGGGATGGTCATTGTCCATCATCATCTCCTTGATCATTCTCCTGGGTGAGTCCAATGAACTTGAGAGTAGGTGTTGCAACTCTGATGAGATTCAGGATCCAACTGGCACATGGATGGACCAAAGATTTAAGTCTCATGAACAAACACATATCAAGTATAGTTCTAACTATAGCTGCAAATAGAAGGGGCAGAAGAGCCATGTGTAGGGAAACCACAAATGAGTCCAACTCTGCCACACTGGGAAGCATAAATACCAAGGTTTGTCTACTGGTAAGGTATCAAACTTCTGAGCTGTTTGTCCTGCCTTATAGTGTCTGGATGTCTCTAGATCCCTCATGATTCCTGCTAAATGAGGCAATATTTACTCTGGCTGTCAATGAGATCCTGCTGAGACATGCATAAGCATAACCTCTGGAATAACCCACAAATGCCTAAGCAGAATTCTATTTTGGAAAAGAATTCACTACCACCACGTAGTTTATCTTCAAACCAGTTATCCAAGTTTCAAACACAGATCCACCTAGCTGGATTATGACTCTGGCACATGCAGAAAAAGCCACCCCTCCACATCTGACACATTTTCAACATCACAGCCCCAAACACAATGGGCCTCTTTATCCTTCTCATCCTCAACAACTGAGATTGCAAAAAACCAGAATATACTGTTACAAGCAATAGAGCCCTAACCCTTATAGATGGCTTTTGGCTCAGTAAGGTAGATCAGCAATGGGCAGCTGCCCCATCAACTGCCAACAGCACATCCTGTCCTCCTTCCATTCCCACCATTATTAATGCAACAAGATATGCTGGAAAGGTTTTTTTTCACCTATTATCAATCTGAGCTCCTCAATGGGAAATTCTTATAATCTTCCTTCTCTTCAAGATATTGATTCATCAAGTACTATTATTCTGGACAATATGGCATGGAAAGATACTAGCATAGGTCATAGTCAGCCAAGACCACCCTCAAACAAAAATGTCCAGCTACCACCCCTTTCATCACTAATGTCACAAGGCATTGCAAGACTTGTTACTCTGACAAGTGTACATCCCACATTATATTCACCTAATGTCTCCAACTCTGAGGGCCAAGGAAGTTTGAGGTCTTCTAGCACAGCACCAGGAGCTTATTCAACCAATTAACTCCCAGTGGTCATTTTAGAGCTAATCTGAATAAAAGGAGAAAATAGTGGACCACCTCAAAATTATAATTATCCTATTGTTCTAGTGAAAAATCAATGAAATGAATAATATAGACCTCAAATAACAACTATCCAAGAGGCACACTCACATCTCTTATCTTAAATAGCAAAAATCTAGACTCTGCTTCTGAAGAGACTGTGCTAACCAAGATGCTTCAGACAGCACAGCAGATCCATCTGAATTTCCCCAGGAACATTCCTCAAATGGAAACTCTGCATGGCTGGATCAGAAGTCACAGCTTCATGTCAAAGGGAAAGGAAAGAGAGGGCCCCAATGAGGTGTGGTGTAGAGTTTGTCAGAATGGAGGGTTATCCTGTGTTGTGAAAAGTGTCTCTAAGTGTTCCTTCTATCTTTTCATGGGCCTACATTGACAAATTTTCCAAGTGGGAAGTCGAATTGTACTTTCAGCTGAGACACTTGTAAACCAGAAGTTGAATATGATTGAGGCAATCCCAGTACTAACTCAGAAAAAAAGAAAACTGAAGGCCCTGTTAATTTAGGCACCAGTAGATAAAAGAAGTGTGAATGACTACATTTATTTAGCTATAGTCATGCCAAGAGCCTGTTTTTTCCAGACCCAATTCCTCTAACTGTGCCTGATTACTTTAAAATAATTTTAAATCCAGGGGACTTGTCAACCATGAAGGAAAGACTACAGGCATAGCTCTGAGATATTGTGGATTTGGTTCCAGACCACTGCGATAGAGCCAGTATTGCAATAGAGCAAGTTATACAAAATTTATATCTTACCTGTCAACCAAAAGCTTCATCCTCAGTTTCCAGGAGAGGTAAAATGAACAATTGATATCATAAAAGTTAACTAGCTAAGTTCATGAAATCCTTTAATCTAACATGGTCAAAATTCTTAATTGTATTCATTCAAAATCTAGGGTCCCTTCATTTTGAATAACAAAAATTTTCCCCATTTGAAATTGTAACAGGGAAATCTATGAACATAAACTCTGGAATATATGAGCCTTGCCTCATAAAAGGAAATATGCTAACCTATGACAAGGATCTACTCAAACTCTTAAAGAAAAATGATTCCTTGGTAGAACACTCCTTTTACAGTGCTCCCAGGAAAGGAAGACATTCAGAATGACAATCCTCACCCTGGTGATTTTGTATATTGGAAAAGAACACACTATAAAGATGCACTCCAACCTCATTGGAAAAGACCAGATACTTTTAACTAACCAATGTGCAGCTAAATTTGAAAGTATTAATACTTGCATACATGTTTCTCATTTAAAGAAATGTCCCAGCCCTACTTGGAAATCTATTCCTAATGGGGACTTAAAGCTCAGATTTATGAAGGATAAGATGTAGACATCATCTGATGTAGACAGCTATCCCAAGACCCAGGACCAGGCCTGTGTAATTTATACCTACTGGTTATGTTAGGTTTATGTCACCCCGAACACATAAATGTCATCTGAAATGAACAGCTAACCCAAGAACCAGATCTGATTTTCATCAGATTGAAATAAAATCAATATTGTTATAATGTTAATTATTATCTTATTAGTCTTCTTATTTGCACTTTTATTCCTCCCTTACTCCTTCTTTGTATCCCAGTACATCTCTGTCCCATTTAAACTTCTCATTTTCATCCTTACCTTTTCTTCTTAGTATATTTCCATTCACCATCATTTTTTCCAGCCACACAAAAAGCTGTTGATCTAGGTAATATTAGGAAATTGCTGGTTCTATGCTAATTTAGATTCCACAGAGAGGCCACAAATATTGGCCACATCCATAGACACTTATTTAGTTGTCTAAATTTTAGGTCTTCGGGAAAGTGTTTTATTACATTAACATTTTAAACTTATCTCTTCTTTTTAAAATTTAATTTAATTTTATAATCACTACAATGCCTCTTATTCATTGTCTCATTTCCAGAATAACAGCTTCAACCACCTCTTAATATGCTAATGTCCCAAGCCCACAATATTCAAGCTTGCATTTATGATACTTATTTCTACAATGATCAAACTAAGTCTAATTATAATTAATGACTAAGAGTCACCCATGGAAACCTCCTTGTTGCTCAGAAATGACATCTCTCTAAGCCACACACTGCAAATAAACTACCTTCATCCCTATGTGGGACATGACTCCCAGGATGGGCCTTCTCTAGCACTAAGGGTGTCATGCGAAATGTTAACCAGCAATGCTTTAGGAGAAAGATTTTGCTCAAAGGGAGAAACATTAAAAGAAATAAAACCAAATACAGTTTCTATGGCTGAGAGAAATTTCAACTGGAGTCTAGAGGTCATTTTTCAGGTTATTAACCTGGAGGTTTCATCCAGACATCACAAACAACCACAGCATGAAAAGTCTCAAGTAACAATGTTCCTGTAAATCCTAAAGACAAATGAATACCATAAAGAAGTAACGTGGCCACATAGCATCAATAACCCTCAGTGGGCTCTATCCTGGAATCTATGAAAAACTATTTTCCCAATATTACATTGTTATATTCACAAGTGTCTGAATTTTCCTATGTTGTTTGAGTCCTGAAACCCAGCTTTACCCATCTCTTCAGGAATGATGACCATTACCTCATGAGTACTTTCAGCTTTACAACAAGGATTTCCTTTAATCACATCCTAATCTATGCCATTAATCAGAATGCAACAGCCAGCAAAATTGTTATTATGTATACTTCAAGATTTAGGAATATTAGGAACTCAAGAGGGTACTGAACCAAGTGTGGGCCAAAACCAGTTGGTGGGATTTCCTCCATTCTCATGCCTTTTTCTTCTGAGCTTGTTTTGCAGGAAGCCAAGACTAACCATAGTTCATGAAACATGAGGATGTGCAGAAAAACAGAATATGGTCCCTTAGACAACCTTTGAAACACCCAGGAAAAAGATCACCTCCATCAGAACCAAAATTACAAACACAGAGAAATATCTGAAGCAAATCAAATGTGAAAGGTGCTTCAATATGGAAGATCTAGATCAAAGTCCATGCTGTCAAATATGGACAACTCGATAATTAACCAATCAGGGCTATTCCAAGACAGAAATCACAAATTCTGTCCCTACCTCGCACCTCCTTTTCTCATAAAACCCCCCTTATTCCTCTGTTTAGGGAGATATTTTTCAGCCTTGCATTCTGTCTCTTTGCCAGTCCTCACAATAAAATTCATTTCTCAATGAATTTAGACATTAGTCGCCTACATATGGAAAGAAAACTGCAGAAATGGTTCCCAAAGTCAGAAGTAAGAATAGTTGCAGGGTTAGGAACTACAGGGTTATTGACCAGAGTACTATTTGCTTCTCTACAGATCTTATATAGATCTTTTAATCAAATTCAACTTCCTTCTTTTACTCCAAATATTGGAGGGGGAATATACTTTTTTTTCATTATTCCTTGCTTTTCTAAGATTTTTAAACTAGTTTTATTTTTTAATAGTGAACTCTTTGCAAAGGGTATTACTCTACTCATGCAATGGCTTATCCTCTTTATAAAATATTTTTTATTGTCTGTATCTCAAATTTATCCATTATCATTATTCTCTTGGACACACAAATTGCATCAGTTCACTTCTACTGAGGGTGCTTTCACAGACCAGTTTGAGATTGCCCTTCTTGGACATATCCTTATTGTTGCAGCTAGGGATGCATTTCCAGCTCATTATGGGACAGCTACTCTCAGCCATTTTCTCTCAGAATACACATATTCTCAGAATACACATATTAATTTATCAGGTCTTTCTGATAATTTCATTTCTTTGGTCCCAGTTAAAACCAGAGAAATTATAGTGGATGGTTAGTGGCTATTTTAAATTTACCTGGGAGAAACACATATACAACCTATAGAATATAGATTCTGGCTTTTCCCCAAAGTGTTTACAGGAAAATTAGGAGAAAATAACATGCTCCTCTGTGAGAGAACTTATCTGTATGGGAACCATGAAGGAAAAGCAACAAGGAGAAAAAGAAACCAGGGTAACTTGAAATAATAGCATCCTGTATTGACCTATCATCTTATTCAAAATAGGAAATTCCCAGGGGAAGAGCAGAATAAGTAGCACCAGCAGCATAAGTAAGACCAGCTAAACACTCTCCATATTGATGATCCCTACATCTGTCTATTTTACTTCCTTCTGGATTTTCCAAATTCTCTTGTTCCAGCAATTTCTGAATCCTACTTAGTCTCTTTCCATAATCCTTCTTCAAATGCCCCATCTTCTTATAATAATAACATAGATTTTTCCCTTTTTACTTCTTAAATTGGTCAGTTTAGGGATTATTGTTTTAGTAAAGAGTTCTACAAAATGAGTTTGGGATTTCTTCTTTTCTTCTTTTTCTGAGTTCTGTGGCCTTCTATCTTCCTGCAGAGTGACTGGTGTCAGTTTTAAGTAGCTGTAAACTCCAAGCAGTACAGGCCTAGAGGGGTGCTGTGATATCCTGGGGCCCAGAGCAGAAATTTTCAAATTGGGATCTGGAGCTTTCTTCTTCAGAGAAGTCTCATCATACCTCAGTCCCAGCTGGCTTCTTAGGAGTGTGTTCTTTGTATCATTACTGCTTTTGTTTTTCATTTGTTTAAGTCTAAGGTTATTAGGAAGCTGAAATATAGAGTAGTTAAGGCAGGTGCCCTGGAATTAGACAGTTGGGCTTTGAATCCCACCTTCTCCAGTCACTAACTTGGTGATCTTGGCAGGTTCCCTGAGAGCTCTCTTTCCACCTGTGTAAAATGGTGACTTAATTGAGATGCATAAATTAGTTAATCCTTGTAGAACACCTAGAAGGGTCTAGGCATCAGCCCACTCTTCAGGTCAGACAGGGGACCAAGTTATTTTGAAAACATTTTAAGGAGGAGGTAGAGTATAGATGCCTTTGGTGAGGGATGGGTTTTAGTCTCCTTATCCCAGAGGCAAGGCCCCAGCATCAATTATTCCTTCTCCTGTGTGAGCTTCTAATGCTCTGCCTTAACTTCCAGTACTCCTCAAGTTCAAGCTCGCTTGGCAAGAGGGTCCCCCAGGGCAACTGTTAACAGAAAACCCACATTCTCTGGGCAATTTCAAGGGGTCTCTGTCATTTAAAATTGAGTTATGGGTTTCTCTTTTTCAATTTTGTAGAAAAATTAAACTCATGAATAATTTAAACATTTTTTCCTTAAAAATTTTTTCAAGGGGAGCAGTTGTAGTTCAGTGGTTGAACACCTGGTTCCCATATATGTGGTCCCGGGTTCAATCCCTGGTACTTCCTAAAAAAATATTCTCAAAAGTTTTGACAACTGATACCACTAGTATATTTTTGGAAATTATAAAACATGTTTGCTGATTTCCAACACAAACAAACAAATAAGCAAACAACAAAAGCTTATAGGGCTTTCCCACATGAAGTCCACTGTTCTGATATCAAAATTTTAGAATCATTTGAAGAATTAATATAGGATCTCTTTTACTAATTATTTCTAATTCTCATCACATTCAAAACCTCTTAGCCATTAGATTAACTTATTATGAAATTCTCTTACTTTCCCTTTCCAATTTCTCCTTTGTTCATTGTCACAACCTTAATAATGCAACTTCATTTTTTTTGTACACACAGTACATAGTTCCAATTTTATTTGCAAATATTAAAGTGCAGCAACTCAAATTCACAAGTTACACCTCTGTCACAGCCGTGGTTAGGTGTTGAAATAGTGCAGAATTCAGCTGTGCTAGAGGGTTAATTTTAGCAAGCTTAGGAGTGGCATACTTGTTCTTGATAGTCATGTGCTCTGTAAACCCGTGCTTCACCATGACTACATTCTTAGCCAGGTGCTGCATAACAGGAAGAAAGGATTCCTCAGTGCATAACAGGTAATGCTGTAGAGTTGGTGTCCATTCATCATTATCAGGAATTTTCAGTGTTAAGGAAAAAACTCCTGTTGAGAAGGAGGAAAGTGCGCCATATCATAGACCAGCAGTCAGTTCCATCAAGTTTTGGCCGCAGTATGTTGTTCAATATCAATCTCTCCAATCTTGGATGTTCTACAAAGGAAGTGAAGGGACAGAGGGTGACCCAGACCAAAGTTTAAACCTTAGATTATTCATTTCCATCTGTCTGATCTTGTGCTTATTGTAAGAATGGTCAGTCACAAAGGCAAACACACCAATTTCTGGAGTATACATTTCTTCATATTTGCTTGCATTAAACATGGCAGTGACACCAACTAGCTGCAACATCTTTTAGGGCACACAATTATTCTTCATGAGCTGATCATTGAAGGAAACAACCGTATACATGGTCTTCTGCAGCAGCATGAAAATCATTTGAACCTACACTAGCCAGTCAATTAGGATGCTCCCATGACTCCAGGGACTTCCCAACCCAGGAAGTATTTTGGTCTGACTACTTGCTTTTCCTCAAGTTGTCTCAGATAAGCATAGATATCTTTCACATATTCACTATGAAGGTTTGGATCAGCTCCATCTTCTGCATCCACATCACTAACTGCAAGAATTGAATGAGAGAAATCCTGACAAAGATTTTCTTCTCCAGGGGCACATTCAGATGTTTCCTTTGGGCTTGGAGTGGGAGTTTCCAACAAATTATGCTCAGGTGAATTTTTCCTTCTTTAATGGGCTCTGGCTCCGCCCTGGCTCTAGTTCTGGCTCTGGCTCCAGCACAGGCGAAGTTGCTTTTTTCATGAGATTTTGGTAGTTTTTTAGCACTAACTTTTCCAACAGCTGAAGTTTTTGCTTCCTTTTTCAGAGTTATTTTGGCCTTTGGCTGTTCACTGATTTTGTTACTAATTTCTCCAAGAGCTGTTCTGGGTCTCAGCCTGGTCTTGGAGGTTGCAGCAATGGTCAAAAGCACTAGTTTTCAGACTGCAATAGTGATCTTCATTTTATTTTCACCATTAATTCTCTTGTTCCTGGTGATTCTGAGCACTATGGCTTCCTCTTCACCAGGCAGCAGTTCAGAGGGGAGAAGCAGAACTAACGAGCCCTGAGGAACCATGGACTAGAGGCCACCAATGAACAACAGCTCTTGCATGCCAGAAGGAGCCCAGCTGCCTCAGGTTTAAACCTTGTACTTGTCCTTCCTTATGGGCATGTTAGTGGCACACTCTCTATTCCCATTGGGGGCTGTCTGTTCCACCCTAAAGTGCACTTCCAGGAGGATTGAGCAAAGACCTTTGATAAAGTGGCCAACCCAGAAGGAGGTTGTTTCCAGAGGGCATGGCAGTAGGGGTGGGGATGGGGACAGGGCAAAGCCTCAAGCAGTCTGGTTCTGTGCCTGTGCTCTCTGGATAGTTATTTCTGCCACCTGGAAAGACTTAGATGCAAAGGGGAGTGACCAAAAAGACTTTATGATCTTTGAAATGTGACAGTGCAGTGGGCCACAGTTTTAGAAGCCTGAGAAGCAGTTTTGGCTTTAGTCCTCCTTTCTTTCCACATTAGCATGTAGTATTAATAATATCATAGTTCATGGAAGGCTTTGTTATGCATTCTTTCAATTAATTATTCCAATAGCTCTCTGGGGTGGAAGAACTGAAGCTCAGAGAGGTTTAGGTGACTTTCCAAGGTTCATAAATAAATAACGTGCAGATTGGATTAGGTTTTTGGATCCATGTTGTCTCCACAATATTGTCTCAAGAATAATGGCAGCTTCTTAACCTGCCAAATTAATTCACTCAATCAAATTTGTCTCCCAAAGCCAGTTCTTTCATTTTAATTTTATTTGGACATAATTTCAAAGTTAGAAAAGTGCAAACATAAAAATATTACAAGGAGCACTTGTAAAGATACTAGTACTCTTTACCTAGAATTAACTATTTTAAAAAACATTTTACCCCATTTGCTTGATGATTTTCTCAACCTCCCCCCATGCATACATCATATATATATATATATATATATATATATATATACACACATATATATATGTATAGGACAGTAAGTTATATACATCATGACCCTTCACTGATCATTTATATATATATATATATGTATAGGACGGTAAGTTATATACATTATGACCCTTCACCGATAATTTCTTCAGTGTGTATTTATCAAGAAATTTACATCATTACAATATTTTATTCAATCTAGTTCACAGTCTGATTTTGATTGATCTAATAAGGTCCTTTATAGCATTTTTCCAATACAAGATTTATTCTAGGGTCAGATGTTTAATTATCATGTCTTCTTAGTGTCATCTAATCTGAACAGTTCTCATGGCATTTCTTTGTCTTTTATGAGATTGACATTTTTGAAGAAAAACAACCACATTTCATTTTCTGTTTATAAACTTTCTCATCTTTGTGTTTAATGGTTCCTTGTGATTTTAATTGGCATTATGAATTTTTTGCTATAATATTGCATAACTCATGTATCCTTCTCAGGGTAATAAATCTGCAGAAATACAATATCCATCTGTCTCTCATAGGTGATAATTAATTTTGATCACCTGTTCAAAGTGTTGCCTGGTTTTTCCACTGTAAAATTGCTGTTTTGTTTTTTCTCCCTTGAAACTAATAAAGTGTCTGTGGGGAGGCACTCTAAGACCATGCAAATATTCTGCTTCTCCTCAAATTTCCTACTGGATTTCATATCCATTGATGATTCTTGCCTGATACTATATCAGGATGTTTGCAAAATAATGATTTTTCATTTTCCGCAATCCCTCTACATTTACCATTCAGCGCCTTGCCTTCTACTATATTAAGTAAAAGACCTCCCTTCTCCAGTTATTTACTTATTTATCTGGTTATTGTTGGTATGGATTCAATTCTTATTTTTCCTGAAAGAAATTACTATTTTTAGACCCATTATAATTATAATAGAATCCTGGTAAGATATTTAGATTATGTAAAATCTTGCTTTATGATATCATATCACAAGAAATAACTAATGATACTTTTCCACTAAATAATCAAAGAAAAGTTCTCTGTGCTGTTTGGATTATGTACAGTTTGTCTATGTTTTATAGATATTTGGTTTAAATGGTTTTCAGGCAGTTGGAAGCCTACCTAAAATTTTTCCGACAGTACAAGTTGCATCTTTTGTATTTATGCTGCGGTAATATTGCTACCAATGTAGGTTTTTATAGAAGAAGGAATCTGCCCTCTAGAAAGCATTGATAATCCATTTTGTGGTTTTAATAGTATTGGTAGTCTCTCAAATAACCTAATCTTCTTTATCAGTGTGCCTATAGAAATGCAAATCCTAAATCAGTAGTCAGAGACCCTGACTTCCTTATCCTTTTACAGAGGTTTTTCCCTTGGCTTTCATTCCTTGTTTTGAATGCTGCATTCAAAACTCCTCCTTACAATTGAGTACTAGCAATGAAACAGTGTAGTTGAGACTGTATCTGCTATACAAGCTCATCAAAAATTTTAACTGGCTTGCTGCAGTGAAACAGTTAATGTAATCACGTATAGCTTATTTACTGACCAAAAAACTTGGTGTTTTGTACAGAGTAACACCAGCTATTAGTTATAAATAAGTGGTTCAGGCTACTAAGGACCGCTGTGGCTTTCGGCTGCCAAACACTTCACAATTATCTCCCCAGTCTTCAGCCCATCTTGTCCCTGAAAATATTAAATTTTAAGAGGAGCTTTCAGAGAAAAAAAAACAAAACAACAATCAGAGATCCCAAATTTAAGAACAAACCAACCCAAATCAAAATGAGTATGAACAGATACCACAGGGCTTTTCTGCCCAGGTGCAGTCAGGGAAGCACAGTACTCACTAGCACCAGCATTGACTCTTCCACTGCTAAGCTGTTTGTGATCTGAGGGGACTTGGGGGCTTGAATCATGGCACTAGGTTGGGGAACTGTGTCTTTTGTCTCATGTGGAAAGGGTGCAGAAAGCCAGTTTCTTTCACCTCAAGGACAGTGGGCTGACTGAGCTCTTCTACCTGATCTACTTCTATTTCTGAGGAAACTCCTCATGAATGCATAACTTTAGCTCACCAATTGTTAACTCCTTGAATAGATTTACAAAAACCCCAATTTTTAATGCAGATAGTACCTGGTATACAGATGGCAACTACTGCAAAGATAACTCAGGAATCCATCTTGTTGAATATGCTAATAACTATAACCATGAAATAATGCAAATTCCTTACATGATTCTATGTCAACTTAACAAGTTGTACTTTTTGCCTTCACAAAAGCTATATACTTTCAGAAGGAAATACAATGAATATATAAACTGATTGTCAGTATTCCTTTGGGGGTTGTTCCTGATTTTGGAATGTTACAGAAACAAAAAGTGTTTTATTTTTAATTTACTGTTTGGGGAATGACTCTTATGTAATGGAATTGCTAGATGCTATACTGTTACCAAAGGCTCTGGTTATAAATAAAATTTCTGGTCATTCTTTGACAAATATAGAGGATTTCCACTGTCGATAAAGCTGCAAAAATTGCTGTTATAAATTCTTATCTGGTATCTGTTTGCTTTATAACTTTTGAACCAAATAACTCTACTGGAAACATGAAAAAAAATACTCATTGAGGCTCAACAAAATGCTTCTTCCCAGAAGAAGGAAAAGTGGAAACATACTGGCTGCTTTTCTGAGCCTGCAATTAAATCAAGATGTGGCCTGAATTGTAAACCAGTAATCCCTAATTGCATGCAGAAAGCAGTTTTTGAAATTATTCATAATATGGCTTACTGGAATACAGATGATATGATAATCTGGGGAAAGTAATATTTTTAGAATCCTTTTCCAATAGGTATGAAAATATGTCATGCATTATTGTTTAATTTGCACAAACATAATCTAAGAAAAAATTTCCATAGCTGCAGAGGACATTTTCTCCTACCAACTAGATGTTTTGAAATTTAGGAAATGGACTTTATTCAATTAATCACATCCCAAGGAGAGAAATGAATTTTAATAATGATTTATATGTACTCTAATTGATCTAAAGATTTTCCCTGTACATGAGCTACTGTGGCTACTGCCACAGAAGTACTATTAGAATTAATAATTCCTTACTGGAGAATTCCCTTGGAACTGCACAGTGATCAAACAATTCACTTTAGAGGGCAAATATTGGAAACAATATGAAAAATATAGCCTATTTATCAACATTTTCATTTTCCTTTCATCACCTATTATTAGCATTAACAGAAAGAAAAATAATCATGTAACTAAAACTCAAAATCATGGAATCCCACAATGTACCATGGACAAAAGCCTAACCTCTAGTTGTAGTAAATCTAAGATCTACTCTTTTAGCAAAACCTGTTATCCCCATTAGAAATTAAAAGATAAAAAAATGAAAATAAACTCTGAAATATATGAGTCCTGCCTCATAAAGGAAAATATGCTTACTTATTTTCAGAAACTAATCGAAACCTTAAAAAAACATGAAAACTTGCTAGAAAAGTCCTTTTACAGCATGCTCCTGGGGAGATAAAGATTTACAAAACCATAGTCTTAAACATGGTAACTTTGTATTTTTGGAAAGGACACCTCCATAGACATGTACTCTGACCATGCTGGAAAGGACCCTATCCAGATATTTTAACTAGACCATATGCAGCTAAATGAGGATTTACTGATTTTTGGATTAATATTTTTCATCAAAAGAAAGCTCCCAGCACTGCCTGGATATCTATTCCTGTTTTGGAAATAAAGCTCAATTTTAACAAGGAATTGAAGTAGGCATCTTATGTAGACAGCTAACCCAAGACCTGGGAACAGGCCTGTACAATTAAACACACTTTTGATCTTATGCTTAAGGCAACAAGAAGAAATGGCATCTGATGTAGGTGTCTAGCTGTGAACCAGGACCTGGTCTGATTTTCATCAGATTGACATAAATTCCATAACACCTGATATAATCTTCAATATTATCCCATTGGCTCTCTTATTCACATTTATATTCCTCCATTGCCGCTTCATTTGTACACAAGTCATCTCTGTCCTTCCTATAATAAATTTTTCACCTTTAAATTCCTCATTCTTGCCTCTACTCACTCTTCTTGGTCTCTTGCAATTCACCATAAGCTATTCACAGACATACAAAGGGTTACAGCCCTAGGCAACCAAACAAATTGCTGATTCTGTCTATTTTAGACTTCCTAGAAGGTCTCCAGTTATTGACCAAATCCACAGACATTTAAACCTGGAGAAACACTAAAGCCATAAAAGAATTATTTCAAGTATTATAAGGGTGGGAACATGGCCATCGGATTAGGTAGATAAGGCTCAACTCTCACTGAACAATGGAGAAAGAGCCAAAGGCTGCCTTGGGGACCTGCTTTGGGGAAGATCAGAACAAGACACTGATTCACAGCTCCCAGGAGAGTGAGGGACAGAGAAATGGAGAAGCCAAAACAACAGACTGAAATATAGACAACAGCAAATAAATAGAATAGGAAGAATGAAGGGTCAAAGTGAAACTTTACCACACACAAAAAAACAATAAAATAAAAACTAGAGTGGTGAGAGAAGCTAATCAACTGAAAAACCCGTCAACATAAACAGATGCCGATACAGCAACCAAAAATTGCAAGCCATACTAAGAAACAGGAAAATAAACAAAATGAAAACCAAAAGGATATCGGGACACAAAACAACTAATCAGAGATGCATAAACAAATATCATAAATTAACTTAATGAAGTGAAGGAAGAGAATAAAGATTTTAAGAAGAAACTGGGAGAACACACTGAAGAAATTGTAAATGTATGTAAAAAGATAATGGGTATGATGATGACTGGCACAATGCAAGAAATCAATAATATGCTGGAAGCACATAACAGCAGATTTGAACAGGCAAAGGAAATAATACGTAATGTAGAACACAATACATTTGAAATCAGACAGATAATAGAACAGCTAGATAAAAAGATAGGAAAAAAAAAAAAAACCAGAAGGGACTTAAGGATTTGAATGACAGCATGAAATATACAAACATATGTATTATAGGCATCCCAGAGGGAGAAGAGAAAGGAAAGGGGACAGAAGGTGTCTTGGAGGAAATAATGACTGAAACTTCCCAACCCTATTGAAGGACATGGATGTACATGTCCAGGAAGCAAAACACACCCAAAACAGTAAAAATCCTAACAGGTCTACTCCAAGACATATACTTGTCAAATTGTCCAATGCTCAAGAAAAAGAGAGAATACTGAAAGCAGCAACAGAAAAGATATCCATCACATATGAGGGAAGCTCAATAAGATTAAGTGCTGATTTCCCATCTGAAACCATGGAGGCAAGAAGGCAGTGGTATGACATAGTTAAGGTGCTAAAAGAAAAACTTCCAGCCAAGAATTCTCTATCCAGCAAAGCTGACATTAAAAAATGTGGGAGAGTTCAAAGTATTAACAAATAAACAGAAATTAGGAGTATGTCAGTAAGAAACCTGCCCTTCAAGAAATACCAAAGAGAGTTCTGCAGGTTGAAAGGAAAAAACAAGAGAGAGAGAGAAGGAGGCCAGTGTAAGAACAACTAAAAATATAAAAAGAGAAATAAAAACAATACATGGCATATATAATCCCAAAGAAAATATGGTTAATGTAGGTACTTCCTTGACAGTAATAACACAATGTAATGGATTAAACTTAGCAGTCAAGAGACATGGATTGACAGAATGGATAAGGAAATATGACCCATCTATATGCTGTCTACAAGAAACTCACCTTAGCCCCAGCGACACAAGGAGGATGAAAGTGAATGGATGGAAAAAAAATTTACAAGCAAACAATAACCCAAAAAGGGCTGGTTTAGTGATAATAATATCAGACAAGGTAGACTTTAAATCCAAAACTCTTGTAAGAGCCAAAGAAGGACACTATAAAATAATAAAAGAGATAATCTATCAAGAAGTAAGAACAATATAAACATTTATGGACATAACAAGAGTGCCTCAAAATACATGCTAAAATCCTCAACAAAATACTTGCTGATCATATTCAAAAACACATCAAACCAAGTGGAATTCATCTCTGTTATGCAAGGATGGTTCAACATAAGAAAATCAATGTAATATACCATATAAACAGATCGAAAGACAAAAATCATATGATCATCTTTATAGATGCAGAAAAGGCATTTGACAAAATACAGCACCCTTTCCTGACAAAAACACTGCAAAAGATAGGAATAGAAGGAAACTTACTCAATGTGATATAGGGTATATATGAAAAGTCCACTGCTAACATCTTATTCAATGGTGAAATCTTAAAAGCTTTACCTTTAAGATCAGGAACAAGGCAAGGATGCCCAATTTAAGTGCCCTTATTTAACATTGTGTTAGAAGAACTTGCTTGAACACTTAGTCAAGAAAAAGATATAAAAGATATCCAAGGTGGAAAGGAAGAAGTTAAAATTTCATTATTAGCAGATGACATGATACTATACATAGAAAGCCCTGAGAAAGCTACAACAAAGTTTCTAGAGCTTATAAATGAGTTCAGTAAAGTCACAGGTTATAAGACCAAAGTGCAAAAATCAATAGCATTTCTGTACACCAATAATGATCAATCTGAGGAGGAAATCAAGAAAAAAAATCCCATTTACAGTAGTAACTAAAGTAAATACTTAGGAATAAAGTTAACTAAAGATGTAAATGATTTATATGCAGAAAACTACACAACATTGTTAAAGGAAATCAAAGAAGACTTTAATAAATAGAAGAATATCTCCTGTTCATGGTTAAGAAGACTAAACATCATTAAGATGTCTATCCTACCCAAACTGATCTACAGATTTAAAGTAATACCAATAAAAATTACCACAGTGTTATTTACTGAATTGGAAAAGCTATCTATGAAATTTATTTGAAAATGCAAGGGGCCCCAAATAGCCAAAGATATCTTGAAGAAGATAAACAAAATCAGAGGAATCGCATTACCTGACTTGAAAACATACTATAATGCAACAGTGGTAAAAACTTCCTAGTATTGGCACAAGAAGACATACTGAGCAATGGATCTGAATTGAGTATTCTGATATAGATCCCACATATGCAGTCACCTGATATTTTACAAGTTCACCAAGACCACTCAAGTGGGAGAGAATGGCATCTTCAACAAATAGTGCTTAGAGAACTGGACAGCTACATTCAAAACGATGATAGAGGAATACCTTCTCATATCTTATACAAAAATTAACTAAAGATGGATCAAAGATATAAGTATAAACACCTAGAACATAAAGCTCCTAGAAGATAATGTAGGGAAGCATCTACAGAATCTTGTATTAGGAAATGATTTCATGATCTTTAAACCCAAAGCATGACAAACAAAAGCAGAAATAAATAAATAGGTCCTCCACAAAATTAAAAAGAAAACTTTTGCACTTCGAATGAGTTAGTCAAGAAAGTGAAAAGTAAGCCTACTCAATGGGAGGAAATATTTGGTTACCATGTATCTGATAGGGGCCTAATATCCAGCATATGTAGAGAAATCCTACATCTCAAAAATAAAAGGCAAACAACCCATTTTAAAAATTGGCAAGTGATTTGAATAGACACTGCTCCAAAGAAGAAATACAAATGGGTAAAAACCACATGAAAAGATGCTTAATGTCACTAGCTATTAGGGAAATGAAAATTGAAACTACAATGAGATATCTTCTTATACCCATTAGACTGGTGGCTATTAAACAAACAGAGGACTATAAGTGCTGGAGAGGATGTGGAGGAATAGGAACCTTTATCCACTGCTGGTGGGAATGTAGAATGATCCAGCTATTGTGGAGGACAGTTTGGTGGTTTCTCAGGAAGCTAACTATAGAACTGCCATATGATCCAGCAAACCCAATGCTGGGTATATACCCAGAAGAATTAAAAGCAGGGACACAAACAGATATATGCACAACAACGTTCATAGTGACATTATTCACTGTTGCCAATAGATGGAAACAACCCAAATATCCATCAACATATGAATGAAACAAATCATTGTACATACATGCAATGGAAAAGTACTCAGCTGTAAGAATGAATGCTGTATTGGTACAAGGGATAACATGGCTGAATCTTAAAGACCTTATGTTGAGTCAAGCAAGCCAGGCACTGAAGAACAAATATTACATTACCTTATTGATATGAATTAAGCAAATTGAGCCACCTCACAGAGCTAGAGTCTGAAAGACAAGTTTACATGAAACCAAAATGGAGAAGAAGGTAGTGAGTCAATGCTCTTCTGGACAAAAACTATGATAGCTGGAAGGCTGTAGTTGTGCTGTGGAATGGCAAAAACAGTGGTGCAGTGATGCTATTGGGCTGGGTGTTGCTGGTCTGTGAGGGGGTAGTGTGGGGAGTGTGGATTAAGCTGTCCATGGAACTGGAGCAAGGGTTGGGGGAGGGAGCAAGTTAACTCTGGAAACTTGTGGGATAGTGGTCAAAACTACAATGCTGGGAATGTTCTCTTGGCAAATATGGCAGCGGAGGGTTACTGGTTTAAGGTGTTGGATATGGGGGTATGCAAGACAGGTCATACCTGGGGCAGGTTTGTAGAGAGTGTGTAGTGTTCATCTTCTCATATTGTGTTTTATCAGGGGATGAAGACTCACATAATGATCAGGAAGATGTTGGACTCCCATCCTGGGGAGACCTGCTATGATCTTAAATACAGAGGCAGGAATATCTTGAGATCATAGGCAATTCTTAATAAGGGAGGACAGGCCAGTATGTTAAGCCCTCAATATTGTTTCAAGAAATTATACATCTGGTCCTTCAAAGAGTTAATCTTGGTGGTTACCATGGATCCTGAAGGGAGCGGGACTGAGGAATAGAATAGGAACACAGGACATTTTTGGGGTAATGGAAGTTTTTAGTTGATTCTGCAGGGAAGGATACAGACCACATCAAACATCATCAAAATCTATAAAACTGTAAGGTACAAAATGTAAACCAAAATGTACATTCTTGACCATGGTTAGTAGCAATGTTTCAATATTTATACATCAATTGTAACCAATGCATCATCCACATGTAAAATATTATTAACAGGGGAAAGGGGAAAGAGAGAGGACGTTGGGCATATGGGAATCACCCATATTCTGTACATGAGTTTTCTGTAAACTGAAGTTTCTTTGAAGATAAAAGGAAAAAAAGAAATCACTGTGGGAATAAATGGAAGAAAATGTGGCAGGGGAGGATCATTTTTGTGGGGTGTCAGAGATTGGGGATGCATGGGAGCAGGTTCACCTGGGGCATAACTATAATGCATATTAATGTGTTCAAGTGTTTATGGGGCATTTTCAGAGTGGGTGGAGATCCACACAATAACCAAAGAAATAATAAATTCCCATCCTGGAGAGCTCTGCTAAATTCTCTAATGGGTCAGCAAGAATCCTCCAAGCACAGGGGCAGTGACAGTAAAGGAAGATGGGTTATTTACCAGCCCTTGATATTGATGACTGTACTTATGAACCTTTACTTTTCAATTGAAACTTAGCATAGTATTATAGGGTACATATGCATTGCCTCCTGAGAGCATCCTTATTGCTCAAATGTGATTTCTCTCTAAGCCAAAACTCAGCATACAAATGAATTAACTTCGCCCCAGCATGGGACATTACTCCCAGGGTGAGTCTCTCTGGCACTGAAGGATTACTACCAAGCATCAACTAGCAATGCAACTGGAAAGAGACCTTGACCAAAAGGAGGAAAGGGTAAAGAAAAATGAGTTATATGGCTAAAAGTCTTCAAAGTGAGTTGGGAGGCCATTTCAGAAGTTACAATTATGCACATCTCAGAAGGAACTCATTGACTGCCAAAGTAAATATTACCTCAAATAGCAGGGCTTCTCAGGGCTCTGGAGACATCCAGACACCATAGGCAGGGCAGATACCTCAAGAGTTTGGTGCCCTGCCAGTGGGCCTTACTTTGGAATTTATACTCCTATTGTGTTAGAGTTGGGCTCAATTGTGTTTTCCCTACATATAGCACAGGTGCCCCTCTACATGAACCAATAATTAGTACTAGAGTTGATAGTTGTATCTCCAAGAGACTTAAATCTTTGGGTTGTCCATGTGCCAGTTGGGTCCTGAATATGAACAGACTTGCAACAACTACTCTCCAGTTCATTGGACTCATCTATGACAACTAACAAGGAGATGATGACTGACTATGACCATCTCAATGAACAGAGAGAGTCTGCAACTACAAGCAAGAAAGTCCCATCAATCTGTCTCATGGGAACTATGCCCCCTCTCAATTAGAAGTGGAGTGGGCATCACCAACACAGAATCCTCAGGGTTGTGGAATGGATGATGAAATAGAGTAGACTTACATTTGTTCTACTGTAGACTTGTGATGTTAGTAGTGGAAGAATTTTATCATAAATATGGAGGTGGTGGCCACTGGAGGATCTGAGGGGACAGGGATGGAAAATAAGTGTAATTTGGGGACATTTTCAGGACTTAGGAATTATCCTGAATGACGTTGCACTGACAGATACAGGCCATTTTATATATTGTAATAACTTGCAAAAATATGTGGTATAGAGTGTAAGATATAATGTAAACTATAACCATCACTTAATGGCAATGCTTTAAGGAGTGTTGATCAATTGTGGCAAATGTATCACACTAATGAAAGATTTGGTTGATGTGGAGAAATGTGGGAGGGCTAGAAAGCAGGGCATATGTGAACCCCCGATATATTTTTTTGTAACATTTATGTAATAAAAGTTTCTTTTTAAAAGTACAAATAAATTAAAAAGTATACTTTAAAAAATTATATGAACTATGAACCCTGAGGCTTGGGACCTATTTAGTAGGGTACATCTTTGATCTTGGAGATACTGGATTTATAGCATATTTCAAATCCTGCTAATTTTTTAAAATTATATTCAATAAAATGTGTCTTAGGCATTATCTCAACTCCAGAATAATGGCACAAACTACCTCCTGAGTAATGCTAATGCACTAAGCCCTTTATCTTGAATCTTGCATTTATAAAAAAATTTTCTGTATTGATAAAACTAAGACTAATTTTAATTCATTCTTGTGACAGTTTGAGGTTATTTTATGAATCCCTTAAAGAGAAAGATTAGGTTTGTAAACTAAACTGTTACTCTGGGTATTATATCCTTTGATCGTATTAAATTCAAAAGATTTAATTATTTGATAAAATCAATTTAGGGCTTTAGATTTCACCACATTAGTAGGGCATGACTTAGTTTGAGTCCCCACCTTCTTGGTGGGCTTATATAAACATACACATAAGAAGATATGTGGAAGAGAGAGAGCTCTGTCATGCTTGAATCTGGGGCCCGGGAAAAAGATGAGCTATTCACCTGATAGTTTGCAGCTGAGCAGCTGAGAAAGCCTGGATAGAAATGAGTCCTATGCCAGGGACAGATAACAGAAACCCTGAGAGACCAGGCAGAGATCAGCAACCATCTTGCTTCAACATGTGGCAAATGACTTTGGTGAGAAAGCATACTAGAGCTGGACTATTTAGGGCCTTGTAACTGTAAACTTTTACCACAATAAATACTCTTTATAAAAGCCAACAAATTTCTGGTACTTTGCATCAGCACCCCTTTGGCAGACTAATTCAATGCTCAAGAGTCACCCACTGAAAACCTCATTTTTGCCCAAATGTGGCCCTTCTCTAAGACAAATTCTCATTACATCCTCCCACTATGTGGGACATGATACCCGTTGATGAGTCTCCCTGGTGCCAAGAGATTAATACCAAATGTTGATCAGCAATGCTTTCAGACAAAGATCTTGATTGGCATAGTAAGTGTAAAAAGAAATAAAACAAAATATAATTACTATGGTTAGGAGCCTTAAAATGGAGTGATGAGGTCATCCTGTAGGTTACTCGTATGGAAATATTATCCAGATATCACATACTACCAATGTATGTGTAGCCAGAAGCAAATCTTTAAAACCCTAAGGATTACTAGGCACAGGAAACAAACCATGAAATAAGGAACTCCGCAAACTATGTAAACTCAAGGACAGTTGGAGCATCCTGTGTATCTACCAATCACAAATAACTTATGCAATCAATTTTGTTTAAAAAACATTGTTATGGAAGCACAAAGATGAGGCAGTATTTTGGTTTCTACCTAAATCTTTATTTCTAAAATTGTAATTATAAGACCATAAAAAAATGCCTTTGTTGACTTGCAGCTCATTTCTTTATTTTTTGGTAAACACATTATTATTGTTACTTTACATCAGGCCTGATAGTATAGGGTACAGTTCAATGATCAATTAGATTTACAGTCCATCTTCTCTCCCAGAATATTGGATCAGATTCTAGAAACACACTTTCTTATGAAAGAGGCAATCCAACAGCCTAGAGCTATCATAGATGTTCTATATTAATTTTTTTTTCTATTTCAGTTTGGTTATATGAGGATTACTTTGGCAATCTGGATTTAAACACCATTATTTCACTTAATCTTCTATCTCAAATATATATTTAGTTATGGAATTAATTCACACTATTTTCAAAGAGTGACTACAGTAAATACCACAGATTTTAATAGATCTCTCTAAAGTAATACCAAAATTTCTTTGAAAACATAGTGAAGTCAATAAATTTTTATCACTAACCCCAAAAACCATTTCTGGAGGAACACCTATACACATATGCTCAATAATCACAACTCATTACAGTGCTCATAGATACCAATGCTAGTTCCTGAAAACACATTGTCATATAATACTTCACTTCCTTTACTATGTTGTATCAGTATCTTTGGTCATTTAGATTAAGGGAAAGGGACTTGTTTAGCTTCTTCAGTTTTTTTCTCTCTTTATAAAAATAATTTTATCAGAGTAACATATATACAACTTAAAATTTCCCATTTAAGTACTTTCAATTTTAGAATTCAGTGGTATTGATTATATTACAGTATTGTACTGCTATCACCAACAATTGTTACCTCAACATTTTGATCACCTGGAACAGAATCTCTCAACCAATTAAGCAATACTCCCCTTCTCATTCCCTTTACCCATCTCCTGATAAATTATAATATAGTATGCTTCTCCCTAAAATTTACTTATACAAAGTATTTCATATATACTACATCTTACAAATTTGTCTTTCTTGATTCCGGCCTTTGTTTATTCAACATGATGTCTTCAAGGTTCATTCATGTTATAGAGTGTGTCAGAAATTGATTCCTTTTTATGGCAGAACAATATTCCACTGTGTGTCTATTCCATATTTTGTTTACACATTGGTCTGTTGATCAATAGGTGGCTTGCTTTCACCTGTGGTCTATTGTGGATAATGCTGATACAATACAAGTACAAACATCTATTCAAGTCCATTCTTTCAACTTTTGGGGGTATATTGCAGGAAGTGTATTTGATGGGGATATGGTAATTCAACAATATTATCTGATTTGTTTTGTTTCTGTTTTATTTTGTTTTTAGTAATAGCCATCCAAGTGGCTGTGAAGTGATACCTCATTGTGGTTTTGATTTGCATTTTCCAGAAGACAATGATGTTGAACATCTTTTCATGTGCTTATTGTCCATTTGTATATCCTCTTCAGAGAAATGTTTATTCAAGATTTTTGCTCATTTTTCATTCGGTGCATTCATTTTTTGTTATTGTGTTTTTGCATTTCTTCATATATACTGGATTATAAACCTTTTTCAAATACATGGTCAACAGATGTTTTCTCCCATTCTATCAATTGTCTGGTGTTTCCATTTTATTGATAGTGCCCTTTGAGTTACCAAAATTTTTTATTTTGAAGAAGTACATTTTCTCTATTTTTTTTTCAGTTTCTCATGCTTTTGTTGTCATATCTAAATAATCATTATCAAAGGCAAGCTTACTTTTAAGAGCTTATGGTTTTATCTCTTATGTTTCTAACCTTAATACATTTAGAATTAATTATTTTCTATGGAGTGATGTAAAAGTCCTCTATATACAAGGTACTCTTTAGTCCTTTACAGACTTTGGTTTTAGATTTGAAAAAGCCATAATAAAGAGTCATAGAATTTCCTAAGCAAGTAGTATATTGGTAATTTCCAGAAGTGCCCTGTTTAAATGGGCCAAGGACCACCTGAAGACCTGATTTCCTGATGGTACAACTTTTTAAATAAATAAATTTATATTGATATGTCCATATTAATTTTTAGTTTGTAAACTGATTTATTTTGATGCAATTCACATATTGTTCAATTCATCCATTTAAAGTGAAAAATTCAATGGTATTTAGTGTAGTCACGGAGCTGTCTAAAAATAGCACAATTTTGGTACTTTCTTATCCATAAAATATTCCTTGACCCATAAATAATAATCCCAGCTTTCCCAACTCTAGCACTAAGCAACCAGCTCCAGGAAACTACTATACTACCATCTGTCATAATGGATTTGTCTGTTTTGGACCTTTCAAATAAATGGACATTTCAAAGAATCCTCATTTGTGATTGGCATTTTTTTCACTAAGCATCAGGTTTTCAAAGTTTACCAATGTTTTAGCATGGGTTGGAATAATTTGTATCTTGCTTAATAACATTCTATTTTATGTAAATACTAACTTTCATTTATTCATTTATCAGGTGGTTTAATTTCCTAGACTACTCAAGTATTTACCATGGATTTGGTTGAGTTACATAATGGAAATTTATTTGCTCATAGTTTGAGGATGGGAAAATTTCCAAACCAAGTTGTCATAAAAACAATGCTTTCTTTCTGAAGACTCTAGTATTTTGGGGCTGGCTGTCATGATCCTTGGTCCTTTGCTTGTCACATGGTCAGGCACATTCAAGTGTCTTCTGGTTTCTCCCTTCTATTCTTGGTTCTGTTGATGTATATCTTCTTGCTTCTTGTGGCTTTTTCTTTCTGTCTAAATTTCAATCCACTTATAAAGGATTTCATTACAAATAATTAAGACCCATTCTGATAGTGCTAGGTCTTAACTTAAGTAATCCCATCAAAAGGTCCTACTTGTCCTACTTACAATAGGTTCACACCCAAGGGATAAATCAGGTTTAAAAATATGTTCTTATGGTTTATATATAGCCTCAAACCACCGCATACCACACACTCCCCCCCCCCCAAATTGATATGTTATTATACATTCAAAATACATTCATTCCATCACAACATCCCAAATACCTTAAGTCATTTCAGTAATAATGCTAAGTACAAAGTCTCATCAAAATCAGTTATGGGTGTAGTTTGTCCCGGGACACCATTCCTTCTATCTGCTGACCAGTGAAACTTAGAGAACTAGTTATTTGTCTCTATTATATAATTGAAGGACAGGCTTCAGATAAAAATTTCCATTCCAGAAGGGATTACATGGAAGGGAAACAGGAGTTACCAGTGCCCCAAAATTCTGAAACCCATTAGGGCATATTCCAGTGGATTTCAAGGTCTGAGGGTCATCTATGGAATGTTTTATCCTCTAGCCCTGAAGAAGTGATAGACCCATTCCATCCAACATCTTGTAAAGTGACCCAGTCACCTAGAACACTGGGATGAATGTTCTTCTTTCAGCATTGGGGTGGTGGCCAGATTCTCCACAATCCCTGGTGCATAGGCTCCACTTTCTCTGGGGGCTCTGGGGTGCCATCCATGCTCTCCTTGAATTCCAGGGCACTGTATCCACAATCTCTGAGCATTGGGATGGCATAACTTTTTCTGAAGAATGGGCAGAGGTCCACCCACTCTAGAACCCAGGGCAGAAGACCTGCTCTCTCCAAGCCCTGGGGCAGGCTTATACTGTCCACACACATGGGTCGCCTGCTTTCTTGGCCTGAGAAGATATCTTCCATCTAAATCTCTGTTTACTTGGTTCTGACCTTGAAGTGATTCTTCCTTCAATTTTCTCCTTTAAGTTCAGGCTGGCATTTGTTCCATTCACACAATGTACGCAAAAATCTTGTCAGGTTCACAGGGGTCCATACCATCAGACAGCAGGTCTTTCCACAGATCTTTCCTGGATGCCTGCAGCTGCATTCATGTCTTGAACGGAAATTGCCAGATGGTTCCATTTTCAATTAAACTCTCTCATGGTGCACTATACTATGGGATATTTTCTGGAAGCTCAGAACTTTCCAAGCCATCAACTTCTGGTTTCTTTGTGCCCAGATGTTCTGTTCTCAGCTTATCCCTTTCCTATCTCATTTTAGTATAAACTGCAAGGAGAAACCAGGCTGCTACTTCCATATTTAACTTGGAAATTTCATCAGCTAATTATCCAAGTGCATTGCTTTCAAGTTCTGCCTTCCATCCAATATCAGAACTCAATTTCCCCAAGTTTTCTGCCACTTTCAAACAAGGATGACCTTTCCTCCAGTTTCTAGAAACACACTCATCATTTCCTTCTAAGGCCTCATCAGAAGTATTTTAGCATCCATGTTTCTACCAACATTCTCTTCAAAGCAATCTAGGCCTTTTCTATCAAGCATCTCACAATTCTCCAAGCCTCTTCTCATTACCCAATTGCAAAACTGTTCACACATATTTTAGTATTTACAATAGCAGCATCCAACTCCTAGTACCAAAATCTTTTTTAATTTCTTAAGCTGCTCAAGCAAATACCATAAAATTAGTTGGGTTAAACAATGGGAATTTATTCACTCACAGTTTGAGTCTGTAAAAAAGTGCAAATCAAGGCATTATTAAGGTGATATTTTCTTTTTGAAGTTTATGGTCATCTGGAGCTTATTTTCAGCTATTCTTTGTACTTAGCTTGTCCCTTGGGAAAGCATATGGTGGTATTTCTGGGTCTCTACCTTCTCTTCCAGATTCTGTTAATGCTCAGTTTCTTGCTTTCTCTTGCTTTCTCTCTATGTGAATTTCACTCCACTTGTAAAGGATTCCATTAAAAGGATTAAGATTCATCCTGAAAAGGCTGATCTGCTCCTTAAGTGAAGTAACCTTATCACAAGGTCCTTACAATGGGTTAGAACTGCACAGATAGATTAGATTTTAGAACATATTTTTCTGGGCTACCTACAGATTCAAACCACCATATTAGTTGATGAGCCTTAGGGTTGCTTCCTTTTTTGGGCTATTATGAATACGCCTGCAATTTACATCCCTGTACAAGTCTCTCATAGACAAGTTTTTATATATATTGGATATATACTTAGTATTGGTATTACTGACTCACATGGTAAGTCTGTTTAAACAATTCCTTAAATGCCTGTCTGTTTTCCAAAATGGGTGAATCATTTTTCATTTCCACCTGTAATGTATAAGGGTTAAAATTTCTCCACATCCTGCCAACCCTTCTCATTTTCTTGTTGTTTATTTATGCTCTTTTTGTTTTTGTTTTTATCTTTTCCTTAATTATAGTCATCCTAGTGAGTGTAATATTGAATATCATTATGGTTTGAATTTCCATTTCCCTGTTGGCTAATGATATTGAGCATTTTTATGTGGACTTATTGGTTATTTTTCTTCTCTGGAAAAATGTCTCTTGTCCATTTTCACTTGTGTCATTTGTCATTGTTTGAGCAATAAGAATATTTAAAGATTAGATGTAATATATAAAATATATAAATTGACAATATTTTCCCCCATTTTTAGGTTGTCATTTCAAAATCTACTCTTTGAATTTCAAAATATTTTATTTTAATTTGAACTAAGTCCAATTTATCTATATTTACTTTTGTCACTTGTCCTTTGGGTGTAATATCTGAAAAAATTGCCTATCCCAAAGTTCACAAACATTTACTCCTGTATTTCCTTCCATGATTTTTATAACTTTAGCTCTAACATTTAATTATTTGATTCACTTAGAGTTAATTTTTATATATAGTGTGAGATAAGGGTTCAACTTCTATCTTTTGCATGTAGATATCCAGTTTTCCTAGTACCATGGGTTAAAAGACTGTTCTGTCCCTACTGAACTGTGATAGTATCCTTTTACAAAACCCAATTGGCCATTAATATAAGGGTTTATTTCTGAACTCCTAATATTGTTGCATTTATGTTTATATCTTTCCTTATATCAATGACACACTGTTGATAACTGCAGCTTTTCAGTAAGTTTGGAAATTTGGAAGAATGTCCTTCAATTTTGCATTTCTTCCCACGATTGTTTCAGCTATTCTGGGCCCTTTTTATTTCTATATGAATTTTAAGATTTGCATGTGAATTTCTTCAACAAAAAAGTTAACTGAAATTTAATGAATATTTCATAGACTCTGTTGATCAATATGGGGAATATTGACGTTTTAAAAATACAAGACTTCCCTTTCATGAATTTGCAATACATTTCCCTTTTTTACGCCTTTAATTTTTGTTAATGAGTTTTTGTAATTTTCAGAGCAGGAGTTTTGAACATCTTTGTTAACTTTATTAATGAACATTTTATTCTTTTATAAATAAGATCTTCTTAATTCTATTATCAGGGTATTCATTCTTACTGATTGAGAGCCAACTGATATTTTTATATTGGTCTTTTCTCCTGAATTTATACAGAACTGTTCTTTGAGTTTTAATAGTTTATTACTGGGCTCCTAAAGATTTTCAGTATCCAATATTTTATTTGCAAATAGAGATAGACCAACTTCTGGCTTTCCAATTTATGCATAGTTCATTTAATTCCATAATTTCTTGGTTAGAACCTCCATTAATATTGAAATGAACATTCTTTCTTTCACCAATAAGTCTGATGTTAACTATAGTATATTCATTGTGGCTCTTTATCAAGTTGAAGAAGTGTTCTTTCACTCTTACTTTGCTTAGTATTTTTATCATGGAAGGCAGTTGGGTTGTGCAAATGTGATTCTGTGTCTATTAAGATGTTCCTGTGGTTCTCTCCTTTATTCAATTAATACAGTTTACTGCCTCAGTTGACTTGTGAATATTAAACTGCTCTTACATTACTGGGAGGAATCCTACTCTTTTATAGGATTTAATCATTTCACTTGAGAATAGATGTTCTTTCCTATTATTTTGCCGATGATTTTTTCTCTATATAGGAGGTGTTGTTTTTCTTTGTATTTGTTTTTTATTTGTTTTTGTTTTCTGCTTATTTCTTTTTGATGCCTTTATCTGGTTTCGTATTAGTGTAATGTTGGCCTCAAATAATGTGTTGGGATATATCCCCACATCTATAATTTTTTGAAACAGTTTGTATAGAACTGCAGGCATGTTTCCCTATATTTTTCATAGATTTCACCCTTGAAGTTACCTGGGTCTGAATCTTTCTTTGTAGGAAGTTGTTTGGTTACCCATATATATAACTTTTTTCTGTATAGGAAAGTGGAATTTATCTACCAATTGAGTGAACATTGACATAATATTCCCAATAATTATTTTAATATATTTAGAATCTGTAATAATATGTATTATTTTGTTCTTGATGTTAATAATTGTATATTTTTCATAATCAGTAAATGTAGAGGTATTTCAATTCATTGGTCTTGAAAAAGTTTCCATTGATTACTTCATTTTTAATGTATTCTTTTGAATATTATTTCTTACATATTATATGTATCACAATGTATTGCCAAGGTATATTATACAAATTCAGGTGTACAACATGTATGTTATAATTCTAGGCATCCATTTCTCTCATCCACTCCTTTTGATATTTTTGTCATTTATTTTAATTACACATATATTAACATTCCATAATACGTTGTTATTATTTTTATATAAGAAATATATAAATTTTTTCCATTTTGAAAATTTTCTAAAATTTTGCCTGTTATATCTATAAAATTTTCCTGCCTCAAATTCATAAGTCTCTCATTTCAAGAATATGATTTTATGTATATTTAAAGGTGTTTTAAGTTTTCTCAAATCTCACTGTTGTTGTTTTTTTTCAAATTATGTATTGCTTTCATGAATTTCAGTTTGGATAGTAACTATTGCTAGGACTGCAATATTTCTTCTAATATTTTCTTCTGAAATGTCTAAGATGTCATTAACCAACCTATATTTTTCATTTGGGATCTAGTAGTTTTCACATCCAGAATTTGATTTGAGTATAGTAAACTAGGGACTTAATTTTTATCTTCCTAGTCTTCCTTTAATGTCCTTTTTCTCTTCCAATCAAGGATCTAGTCATAAAATCCAACCATAGGAAACAATTCATTATTCTTCATTTCTCTTTGTGATCATGTTTCCTTACTGATGGAAATCAGTAACAGATAATTAATCTCTCTTAATTTTGCTTGATTTTGCCATTTTTGAAGTATACTGGCCAATTATTCTTATAATTTTTTCTGTTTGGGTTTGTCTAATGTTTCTCAAATTGGATTGGGTGTTTGGAATTTGGAGAAGAATTCCACGGAAGTGAAGTTGTCTCATCATCACATATCAAGGTATAGAATATATTGGCATGATTTAACATATGTGATGTTAACATTGATTTTTTTTTTCAAAGTGATATCTGGTTTCCACTAGGGTATTCCACAGTGAAGGCATTATTATTTTTTCTTTCCATAATCTGCTAATAAGATTATATCCTGTAAATCCAGCTCACAATCAAGTGGAAGGGTATAATCTTTTCTTAGTGTAAGGATAATTATCAATGAGTATCAAGGATTAGCAGATATATTAAAAACTCCCTCAGGAGCAATATTCTGAGGCTATATAACTATCTTCTCTCTTACAGTTTAGCCAATAATTTTCCTTTCATATTTCTGTGAATGTTGCATGCAAGAATTATTACTGAGGTACTCTAATGTCTTACCCTATCTTACTATCCCTTCTTGAATGTTTCTGTAAGGAAAAGTTGTTTTTTCCCCTAAATTATTGATTGATTCAATTATTTTGTATCAGTATATGATTATGGATGTTTATTCTTTAATAGAATATGATATTATGCTTTTTTTCCTGCTTACTCTAAGTATTTCAGCTGTCCATTGAGCACTTTCAGCTTTCAGCACTTTTAGCTTTTTGACATATCTTTATCTTTTTTTATTTATTCCAATTCTTATTCTTTGATAATACAGATACTCTCAGTTCATGTTGTATTTTCATATGGATTTATATATTATTAATCAAACGTGTCATCGTGACATTTGGACAGATGAAATTCCATTATAATGACAGTGTTAATGTTCCTTATCTGATAATTGTAAAAAAAATCAAATTTCAAAATCAAAAAAGAAAGAGCAAACTTTAAATGAATGTTATGAATGCAATTTGTGTTACTAAAGAGCATATTTTTTAAATATATGTGGTAATTTTCTTTTACTATGATGGGTATGATTTGTTTTAATAAAATTTTTTGTAAGTTAATATGGATACAAATGAAATAATCATAATTGTTGAAAGTAGCTGATTTAAATTTGAGCTTCCTATATAACTACTCTCTTTTTTATGTCTGAAAATAAATTTAATAATAATTAGATACACTTAAATAATGTTCACTTCATCATTATGATATCATTAAATTTAAATAATCAAGATGTTTCCCTTTGGAATAGGATCTATGGTAAATGAATTAAGGATATGATACTTATGGATGGTTTTATGAGGCAGAATTTGAATCAGCAATTAATAGGAATGAATTTGAAAGCAAAAATAATTTTTGTGTTTTCTGTGGAGAAGATAGTCTCAACAACATTAAGTTTCTATTAGGTGGAGAGGGACATGAAAGTTACTTAGGTAAAAGGTTGAGGAGAATTTAGAATGGTGGTAACTGTACCTGGTAAGAGGATTTGCTTTCTGAGTTATACCATGGCCTAACTAATGGCCCTGGTTTGAGAAAACATAATTTATTCTTAGAAACTCAGATCCTTTCATAGTCAAGGTTTTATGGAAATGAAAAGACTATTATTGAGAAGATATTATATAATAAACATTCAAATAATTTGCAATTTTTTTCTTGAAAATGGCACTAAAAGTTAAGAAGGAAGCCCTTTCTCCTCCCAAAACCAAACCTAAAAAAAAGGCTTTGAAAGCCAGGATGGCAGTACTGAAAGGTGCCCTTGGCCACACACACACACACACAAAAAGAGATCTACACGTCACCCACCTTCCAGGGGAAAACAGCCAAAATATCCTCAGAAGAACATCCCCAGGAGAAAAAAGCTGGACTACTGTGCCATCACCAAGTTCTGGCTCAACACTTAGTTGAAAAAAAATTGGGATAATCTAAAGTGAGTTCAGCTGACTAATTCTAAATATAAGTTTTTTGACCATTTAAAAGGCAATTTGTCTACATACTGAATTAAGGTAGAAGAAAAGGAGAATTGTATGTTTGGGAGATTATGGTTGAGAACCTGAAAGAATTATGAGTAAGCTTCAGTAAAGTCTTAGGGTCTTATAGGTCAGGTGAATTGTACTTTTCTCCCATGTCACAAAGGAAAACTATTGGAAGCTTGGGTGGAACTGGATACTGAAAATGTCTGAAGAGATGTCTACTAATTTGCATATGTTGAATTTGGAAGAATAGAAGTCTAGGTAGTATTTAGGTTGGGAACCACATTGTAACATGGGTGCCCTTTACAGTGAATAGTTCTTCAGTATTATACAAATAGTACCCAGGACATTAGGAATTTTTATTGGCAGGATAGCAGTGTTACATCACTGGTTCCTAGGATGAGTAACCCCATAGCATATAAATCTGAAACAATGAGTCTGTTGCTTCAGGGTGTTCAGAGACTAATTGGAAAATTAGTCAGAGGCATTATGGAGTCATTATTGACTTGTGAAAATTTTATAATATTTATTTTTACCACACCTGTAATTGAGGAAACCCTGAGGACACTAGGTACTTAGGAAAGTAAATCATAAATTTGATGAAATCTTAGAGGGAATTGTTTAGAGTTTGTCAGGAATTGGATAAAGTACCCTACAAAAGACATGGCCAGTATTAATCCACATTCCTGTGGGTGTGAACCCATTTGTAAATAGGACTTTTGAAGATGATATTATTAGTTAAAATATGGCACAGCTGTATAAGGGAAGGCCTTAGTCTATGCTCTCTGAAGTCCTTTTGAGTAGAGGAAATCAGACATGGAAGCAAGAGTGTGAGGTCAGCTAAAACCAAAGGGAAAGAAACAGACACAGGAGAAAGATTTTGCCATATTACAGAGGATTGTCAGAGAACTACAGACTCTGGGAGAAAGAAAGCTTGGCAATATGTTGATGTTGCACTTCTAGGCTCGCAAACTGTGAGCAATAAATTCCTATTCTTTAAGCCAAACAGATTTTGGAATTTGTCATAAAAGACTTTTGTAAAGCAATAGAGGGTCATAAGTATTTATGGAATTCAAAGAAACCACTGTAAGATGGTGAACTGGGTGAACTGGGTCATCAGTCTGCATAAACATGAAAGATTTCTTTGGAGTGCACATAATAATACATTCCTATTGAGTCAAAAGTCTCTCTCTTGGAGGCAAGATGGTGACGGTTTAGGAGGGCACTCTCTGACTAGCTCCCTGAGGACAGCGGATTGTTGACAGGGTCCTGCCTGGGGGTCTGTGCTGTGGGCGCATGGAGTGAGAAGCTTGGAACATCTATCTGTGCAGATCAATGGCGTGGACTGATCAGTAGAGATTCATGAGTTTTAAGCCTGCCTGTGGCGGTTAACACAGATGGCTGAACCCCACATTGAGGGGGGGGGGGAAACGCTGGTTTGAGCTGCGACTCCCAGCCTGGCAACCAGGAGACAGGGCCCGATGAGAGTGGGAGGGCTCTGGCAGAAGGGTGAGAGAGTTTTAGTTTCTGTGGATTTGGCTGCCTCAAACCCCTTGCAACTTGGGTGAACAAAACAGTTGGATTGAATTACACCCAGGAGAGGGGAAGGGTAAAGCTGCTGAGGGAGTTGAGTTAACTAGTTGCCCAGGGATAAGCCCCAAACCCTGACAAGCCGGGGAGAGGGAGCACTTGCCAAGAGAGGGAGGGTTCTGATAAAAGGCAGAGAGGGGATTCTTTACCATTCATTTGGGTGCCTAGACCTCCTCAAAGATTGCAGGAGCAGATAAGCTGGCTTGAAGAAGCACCAGGCTGAGGGGAGAGGCGAATTTGCTGAAGAAACCTGATTTACCCAACAGCCCGTTGACACTGAGGTTCAGCTCCAGAAGGGGCAGAGTCAGCCGTTTTTACAATCTTGCTCTGACTAGCATCAGAGCTTCAACTCCTCTGGGGAGTCCAGGAAGTGGGAAGTGCTTGATTAGTTTCCACGAGCCTAGTTACAGTCCCCTTGGCAAAGGGGGTGGTCTAGAAGAGGACTTACTTTGGGTGCTGTATTTCACCAAAAAAAAAAAAAAGAGACAGTCAC
>JAQZBX010009576.1:0-45863 GCA_029593785.1 Cabassous unicinctus | reverse complement strand
AAAAAAAAAAAAAAAAAAAAAACCCTTCCAGATCTGCATTCACAGTTTTATGTTTCTGGTTTACCTATCTTAATAAACTTAAACCATGGGATATAATGTGAGATTAAAGACTAAAGCCAAGTACTTATTACAGAAAAAACACAGAATAAAGAATCCTTGGATCAGGAGTTCCTCCAGCTGGGATCAATCAATCCCTGTCATTATATTCCCAAGAGAGTGAGAGTCACACTCAAAATGGAACTGAAATGTAAATGACCATGTGGAATAACTTTCCAAAGTAGCTATTTATGTGTTTAAATATGCTTTTTATATCTGACCAAAAACTAACTTTTTCATTTGCCTTATTACTACATATAGGTTGTAAATTTAAAGATGTTAGAAGAAATATCCAAAAAGATACGGGTAAGTATAATATGGGACAACCATACTAATAAGTTTTCTTTTACTAACACTGAAATTCTTTGTCAAAAGGAACAAACTGTATAGTCTCTTCTAGATATACCAAATAAATGTTAAATATTTTGTGAAGTTTCACACTGTAGATTTATTCTAATATTTGAAGAATTTGTGAAGGGCCCAGAAAACTCATTATTTACCTAAACATGTTGGTAAACCTGCTTTTCACTGATTGTCAAAATTATATTATACATATAAACTGCATTTGAGGTTAGAATGTTTAAGCTGAAAGGGGGAAAATATGTAAACAGAAAACTGACATATTCCACTGCCCAGATCTTTGAACATATTGTTCCTTGTAGACTTGGCTGTGATAGTAGAAATTAAGTCCAAGTTGGGAATGCAAAGGTAGTAGTGAAATTGTCCATCCTGGGCAGAATTTAGAGAGCCAGGCAACTAGTAGGAAAGACAGTGAGGGACTGTTCTTTACTTGCCCAAGGATGTTCATACCACTACAGCCTCAAGCCTAATAATCCTACAGATACCCTGATAATGTACTCCAATTTGGAATTTATATATTGCTTGATGCTGACAAATGTGGATTTTCAAAATATTTTATTCTGGTTGGCCTGGAATAGCTCAAGCCTAATAGGCCTTCAAATATCTTTATATAACACCAAAATAAAAGTATATGTTAGTTGATTCTGACCAGTGTAGATTTTTAAAATCTTAAAATCTTTTTCTGGTTGTTCTAGAATATTGATTTACCAATGTACTTTCTTTAATTTATTGCTTACCTACCAAAAAAGATTTTAGGTAACTAATAGATTTTGTTAGCCCTTGTGGTAGTTATAAAGTTTTCTGCTTTGGAAACACTCACCATGGTAGGAAATTTCCATCTGGAGAACATTTAAGTCATAAGCAAAATATAATTTAAGCCATTGGTTCAAGAATCAATCTGTTCATTTGGGGTCTTCTATAAAAGGGGTTTTCCCTTTTATTTGGGGTAGAAATCCACAGTTGCCAGGCCATAAAGCGTAAGTTACTTCCTTCACCAATGTTTATTGCCACATGTTGGAGCAAGATGGCTGCCATGTCTGCAAGGGTTCAGGCTTCCTGGGTTCCTCTCTTCCCGGGGCCTGCTTGTCTCTGGGCTCAGCTCCTCTGCTGTCTCCACAAGGTCAGCTGTAGACTGTGAGGCTCTCTAGGCTTTGCCTCTCTCCACAAGGTCAGCTGTAGACTCTCAGGCAAATGTCTTGTCTCTATCCCGGGGCCTTCTCTCCTTCCTCACTACCAAGCTCCTCCGTCTGCTTGCCTCCCCGGGCTCCAGCATCAAAACTCGAACATCAGAACTCCAATATATATATATATATATATATGCTATCAGTATATCAGTTAAATGATTAATAGGGTATTTTACACATTTTACACATTTTTTGCTTTTACACTTTGAAATAGGTGTATTTACACCTCCAGTATATCTCAGTTTGAACTAGCCATATTTCAAGTGTTCAATAGTGATGTGTGACTAATGACTATCATAATGGAGAGTGCAGATCTAGAAGTTCATGATAAAAGAAGGCACTTTGTACTTAAATAGCTAAGTGTCTTTGGATTTGGAGGGTAGGGGTGTTAGTAAAAGGGAGGGAGCTCAGATTAAGAATTAGTTATTCCTTTTGAACCAAAAGCTCTGTAGTGACTATATTATAGAATGGTCTGTAGTAATATTTGCTTGGCTCATAATATCATAGTGAAATTAGCTAAGTCAAATAATTTTAATACAGTTAATGCTTTATTAGCTAGAGACCTAGCACATAAAATTAAATATGTGATTGTGTGGTATAGTGCAAGTATAAGGAAGAATACAAGAGCTCTGGTACCATCACAGTGAAGATTTTAGGTATTTAATGCTTAGAGTGAAATGAACAACAAAGTGATGAAAGTAGCAAACATGGGTGATTTTATGAGAAAAAATGTGGTGAAGGTATCATTCCTTCTGAGGAATTTATTTTGAAATAGGTGTTTCTATATTTGTTTTAAAGCTGTTTTAGTGCAATTTTTTTTTCGAAAGCAGCAATATAATTGACTCATCCTGAAGTTCAGTTTAAAGCATTCTGACTTACTGTCAGGTATAACTGTAATCATCTTTTAGTGTGTGCACATGTACACACTCAGGTATAGAAATAAAACCTTGAAAACCTTTTGGTTCATATGTTTCTAATTCCTATTTTGGGCTTAGTGACTTGATTTTTATCCTAATTTGAAGACAGTTCAATAGTGTTTTAGATAGGTACTCCAAATTTGTAGATTGTTATTTTTTATTTACATAGTTTGGCTTAAGAAACTTAACTTCATAGATCCCTTTTGACTGTATTTAAATCTGTAATGTTTTATATGTGTGCTCATGTATATCTTGGTCTATTGGCAGAAGAACTAAAGAGCTATGGTATACAAGACATATTTGTTTTCTGCACCAGAGGGGAACTGTCAAAATATAGGGTTCCAAACCTTTTGGACTTCTACCAGCAGTATGAAATTATCACTCATCATCATCCAATCCCAGATGGCGGGACTCCTGACATAGCCAGCTGTCGTAAAATAATGGAGGAGCTTGCAATCTGCCTTAAAAATAACCGGAAAACCTTAATACAGTACGTTCTTTTTCTTGGTAAAGTACGAGAAATGTCCCAGTCAAAATTACTTTTCCCAAATTTTTGCATCCTTTTTCCGATCTCATAGTCTAGTCCAAGGATTAAAACGAGATATTGCATAGAGTACTCACACAATGCCTGGTAGAGAGTAAGCACTCAAATATTTGCTATTATTACTTTTGAAGAATAAGGGCAATGAATGAGTAGATTTGGAAGTGTTTAGAATGGGGTTATATGCTTTTTTTTCTTTCCTTTTGTCTTGTACTTTTATTTACAATTTTGGAGATTCCTGCCCCCACCCCCAATAAGTGGAACAATGTTCTGGTTATATTAACACCTCACTTATTTCAGCCTTTCAGTTGTTTAGCTGTTTCTAACAGCAAGAAAGTCAGTCTTTAAAAACTTAGCAGCAGCAAAGATATCATTACTAAGCAGTGAGCAAATCTTAAAAATGACTGTGAACCTTCTACCAGAATGAGAAACTCTCATTCTCAGTGGCTATAAAACACAAGCTGTAGTATGAGTTTTAAAACAAAACAAAATTGGGGTGTGGGTATGGCTTGGTGGTTGAGCACCTGCCTCACATGTACAAGATCCTGGGTTTGATCTCTGGTACCTCCTAAAAATATATATAATGGGTTAAGGAAAGGGGCAAAAATGAGAGAAAAAAAGCAACACATTGAAAGAAGAGAACAGGAATTGGCAGTTGACAGTAGCAATGCAAAGTTTAGAAGTGGTGCTGTAGATAATAAACAGGGCATCTGCCAGAAGTGAAACATGCAGAGCAGAAGAGAGCCAGACACAGAGAAAACTAGTCCTTCACTGTGCTGATTGTATCCTAATAAGCTGCTTTATTAGAAATAGTCTGACACCTCAAAAGCCTTTATGTCACCCAGATTATTGGTTTGAGCTACAGGTATATAAACTATACCAAATAACCATGTAGTCCAGGGGCATCTAGTGAAAGAGCAAGCACAGCCTACTTCTCTCCTTATACCTGTAGCCCAAGGGCATCATGTCAATAGTGCCAGTTCTGCTGCATACTACCAAGTACAAGGGTCTTTAGGGACACACACCTGTTTACTAATTGTAAAAGCAAATTTTCAGAATAAATATGATTAGTACTAGATGAAAGATTACTCTTTTCCCTGGAGTTTGGAAGCTGTAATGGAGGTTGGCTTCTATTTCTGCCTTCTCTACAGGCTATAGTTCTTTGTATCAGAGTTTAGGTGTCATTAAGTTTTTTGGTAAGTGTAGGTAAAATAGCATTAGAGAGTTATATGTAGTTAGTGAAAAACATTATCAATCCATTTTCCAAAGTAGTTCTGAGATTTTTTTCAAATAAATTGTTGAAAACAGCCTCCACAGAAGTTTACAGAGATCAAACTAGCACAGTTTAATGAAGCTTAACAAATTCTACTAGAGTAGGTTCTGGCAAACCAAATGCTCTGATGTTTGAACAGAATAAAAACAGGATGGATAAATGGATGGGAGCCTTGCATATGTTGAATTCTTTTCAGCCTCCCATAAAATAAAGCATCTGATGACTAGAAATTTTTATTGTCCTAGAGCTTTCAAAAGTGTTCTGCAGTGGTTGCTTACACAGCTTACAAGCTAATGTTTGTTTAGACAAAGACAATTTTCTATTTGTTCTGCCATCTTTCTGTGCCCACATTGCTACAGCGGTAGATTTATCCCTCAGAATCATAGTCTGGAGATTTTTTCCACTATCTTTTTGTCCACTAGTGCTGTCTTACTGGTTCTGTCTGGACATTTTCATTCCTTCATAAAATCAGTAAACACTGCTGTCTACTGTGTGCCAACCACTGAGAATACAAAATAAGGTATAGTCTCTACCCTCAAGGAGCCCGCAGGCTAAAAATGCTACCATATACGTGCAGGAACCCGCAGATCATGTGTGCAAGGTGATACACAGGAACACGATCAATTCCATGGGAGCATGAAGGCATTTCAGGAATTGAAATTTGAGCTGGAATATAATAGAAATTCATAGGAAATACATAGGAACATAAAAGAAAAGGATAAAGACAGCAAGACGTGTGAAATAGTATTTACATTGCGGAAAGCCATTAAAGTGCTCTCTCTCCACCTTAATAAGGTAGATCCAGATCTGTCTGAAAGAGGCCTACATCTGAGATGCTTTGTAGAAAGCAAGTTCATTACTAATTCTAGGGGTCAGTATCTATTTGGTCCTATATCTCACATCTTGTACCAAGACATGTATCTACAGCTATATCCACAATAACTACAGTAATTGATTTCATGATGATAAGTCAGCAACACTAAATTAGGTTGAGTATACCCTCTAAGAAAGATAGGAAATGTGGAATACACTTTGTAGAATCTTGGAAAATGATTTAAAGGAATGGTTTTGTTGCTTTAAAGGTTAATCTTCATTTTTCTGAAAATCAGTTATGCAGAACTCATTCCTTCACAAAAGTAGGTAATAGCCCCAAACATTCATTTACTTCTTACGCTGTGCCAAGCACTGTTTTAAGGCTTTTACAAATATTCATTTAATCCTCACTGTGATGTAGATACTATTGCTATCACCATTTTATGGATGAAACAGCTGAGGTGCAGAGAGGTTAAATAACTTGCTGAGGTTCACACATCTAGTAAAGGACAGTCAGAATTCAAACCCAGGCAGTCGGGCACTAGGGCCTTTGCTCTTAACCTCTATGCTACCTCTGTATGTACTATTGTTTTAGGTAAATGAAGAGTTATTATGTGTATAGCACTTGACCCACAACCACGTAAGGTTTTGTTTAGACAGGGAAAAATAATCAAAGTGGCAGTTGATGAAAGTAAACTGATTTCTATTGATTTAGGAACTAACATTCTCTGCTTCTCAGATGTGGGTCCTGGGGTTTGAATACGTCAATAAAAAGCCCATGCTCAGAATACTTCCCAACAATAAATTAAGCACAATTTGTTCTTGATTAGTTAAAAAATATTTATTAATCTCTATGTGCAGGGCACTGTGCTAGACATTGGAGTTATAAATAGAAGGTAAAAAACAAGTCTTTAGTTGTACCTGTTGGGATGAAATAAAAATGTACAAACTTCAGAACCCTATTTCCCTTTCAGCTGTTATGGAGGACTTGGGAGATCTTGTCTTGGTAAGAAAGATATTTTCATTATTCAATTATTTTAACCTCAAAGTAGGCAAACTCTGGTCTCTGGGAAACTCTGGTACTAGAGTAAAACGAAACACAATATAAATCTGCAAATGTCTAAAAGATCATTTAAGACCCTAAACTTGGGCTCTCTAGAAAATTTGGGTGAGAGGGGGAAGTATTTTCAGCATTGATTTGAAGCAAGGGTTCTAAACCTTTTTCATTCCATGGATCCCTCTGCCAGTCAGGTGAAAACCACAGACCCCTTACCAAGTCCACACTACACTGTGTATTATTTAAAAAATATGTCAACCTGCACCAACACGTCCCCACAAGAATAATGTTTTTTTGAATTTCAAGTCAAGCACTCGCACCTCTGGTTAAGAACCCTTGATTTGGAGGCTTCTGAAAACAGAATTTACCATAAGTCTTGGCACCTGCATTCTTGTTTTTTCTATTTTGTTTTCTAATTTTCTCCCTTTGCAGGTGTTAGAAGTTAATTAACAATAACTTTCTAAGTAATATCCATGGGTAACATAAGCATGAAAATCAAAGTTAATTACTACATTAATTTCTTTTAAAATTTAATGTTAAAAAGAAAAGTTAATGAAATACCACACTGTAATAACAGTGGCTCATTGTAGTGTTGGACATAATCAAAATTAAAAAGATTTGTGCTTCAAAAATCAGGAAAATGAAAGGACAACTCCCAGAATAGGAGAATATATTTGCAAATCATATATGTGATAAGGAACTAGAATATATGAAGAACTCTTACAGCTCAATAATAAAAAGACAGATAACCCAATTAAAAAATAGGAAAAGGACCTGAATAGACATTTCTCCAAACAAGATATACAAATAGCCAATAAGCACATGAAAAAATGTTCAACATCAATAGTTGTCAGGAAAATGCAAATCAAAACTGTAATGATGTAATACTTGCACCCACTAGGATGGCTAGAATTAAACAGATAAAAAATATTGGCAAGGAGGTAGAGAAATTGAAACTCTCATACACTCCTGGTGGGAATGTAAAATGGTAACTTTGGAAAACAGCCTAGCAGTTCTCAAATGGCTGAACACTGGTACCATATGACCCAGCAATTCCATTCCTGGGCATAGACCCAAAAGAAATGAAACCTATGTCCACACAAAAACTTCTACATGAATTTTATAGCAGCGTTATTCACAATCGCCAAAAAGTGGAATCAACCCAAATGTCCAACTGATAAACAGATGAAACATGATATATCCTGCTATGACATGGATAAGCCCTGAAAACATGAAAAGAAAAACTAAAAAGTGAAAGAGGCCAGTCACAAAATCCCACATATTATTCTGCTCACATGAAAATCCAGAACAGGCACAACTATAGAGATAGAAAGTAGACTAGTGTTTGCTTAAGGATGGGGTAGGGATGGGAAATAGGGAAGTGATAGCAAAAGAGTTCAGGATTTGTTTTCAAGGTGATGAAAATGTTCTAAAATTGTGGTGATGGTAGCACACATATCTGTCAATATCCTAAAAACTATTGAATTGCACACTTTAAATGGGTGAACTGTATGATATGTGAATAATATCACAATAAACCATTTTTTTAAGTGAAGTTAGTATTAAGCTTTAATTCAACCAGTCACTTAAGATCATAATTTAAATGTCAAAAACAACACACTAAATAGCCTCAGTCTTTTCATTCATTTTGAATAATTACACCAAACTGAGTCTTCAGCACCAAACAGAAGTCTAAGTATAAAATGTTCTGAACTATCACTAATATTACCTAATAATATATTATTTTTCCATGTGTTCTATTAGTAGCCGCTTGTCTCCTCCTATACTTATCTGACACAGTATCACCACAACAAGCCATAGACAGCCTAAGAGACCTAAGAGGATCTGGGGCAATACAGACCATAAAGGTAAGGAGTTGACTGTTCTTGTTTGGTTGTGGTTAGGGGCAGATTAGTACAAATATAGTGTAATATATAACCACAAGAGCAGTAAAATGAAAACCCAAAGCATTCTATTATTCAATTTCTTTTTTTAATTTACATATAAATATAATACTGATATCTGCAAAAGCCCACAATATTTCAAACATAATGAAAATATCTGAAACTTCCAGTTTAATTTTCCTGGGTCTACTACTATTCAGTTTTTGCCCCATTCAGTTATCAGAATGGATCCTCTCACTACTAAAAATGAGATGGTTATGATAAATTTGGTAATTTCCTGGGTGAATTTTTTGACCAAATAGACCTAATGAAGATCCTGCTAAATCATCAAAACAGATGAATGGCTATAATTCAAAAAATATAACACAATGCTAATGTATCCTTTGATGGAGATAACAAGTGACATCTTCCACATTTACTTCCCCCTTACCACTTCAAAAGCAGTGCAGATTATTATATATTAATCATGTTATCGAAAATATTCTGATTTCACTTTATTTGTAGATCAGTGAAACTAATTTTCCTTCCTTTTCCAAGTACCCTGTTTCAGCTTTAGGACTACATCATCAGGAAAGGAGTACTACAGAATCCCAGCCTCTGAGCAGCTCCCTTGGGCTTGAAAGTCAACCTCCCTAGGGTTAGGGCACTAAATCAAGTGTCACGTACAGCGAATTATAACAATCGATAAATTCACCAAGCAACCTCATTCTCGGGGTTTAAATAAGGTCATTCACAAAACAATCCATACAGGATCCACTTCCTAAACTGCTAGCATTCTCTATCCAGCTTCTGAAAACAGAACAGTTATATCTTTATTTGTTAAAATCAAATAATGGTTCAAATCCAAGAAGTTCAAGTATCACCTCAGCATTCTGTGGCAGGAAGGTTTAATCTTCCCCTCTTCTTTGTGCATTGTAGGTCTCTGCTGATGTAAGTTGGCACTATGCAATTTCAACTTATCAATAATGATATTAAATGAGATAATTGGCATAATAAAAGTTTCTTCCAGGAAGCTATTAAAACTCCAAATTATTTAAAGCTTTTGTTTTGTTTGTCTCTTAAGATTAGTGGTTTGTTTGTTTTTTTTATACTGTCTACTATGATAATTGTTCCAAATGGATTGTATCACGATAAAAAGCAGAAAACTAAGGGCTTCTATAAATTGGGAAATAGATTTTCTTAAATATACCACTGTTAATTACTATAAAAAGTACCCTCCCCTCCCTGCTTACACCCCAGAGGAAAAACAATATTAACTGAAATAAAAATAATGCCTTCATGTAGTTACCTTATTTAGCCCTACCAGGAAAGAAAATATTTTACAAAGTTGTAACATTCATTTCATGCTACCTTCTGATATTAGATATTTTTTTAAAAGTTTTCCATACTCTATATATAAAACCTTATTAAAGATAAAATTTCCCCATAATGCAAGAGCTTTCTCACCCAAAAGGATGTCAAATTCAATCTTAGAAGATATTTTTTGATTCCTGATTCCTACTAGTATAATTGTGGCAACTAATTTTCTACAATATATTTCAAAGTATCTGTACTTTTTTTCAGCAATATAATTATCTCCATGAGTTCCGCGACAAACTAGCTGCACATCTATCATCAAGAGATTCACTATCAAGATCTGTATCTAGATAAAGAAGCATTTTAAATACCATATATATGACCATGTCTGAAATTTAAGAGCTCTCTAATGTAATTTGTATTGTTATGAAACTACTAGTGTTACCAACTTGAATGTAAATGTATATGTGCAGATAGCTTTTATTGACAAATTTCATTGTCTTTCATGTTTTATAGGGGAGAGGATAGAAAAACTGCTATACCATTTTCTTTTTTAGAAATGTAGTGGCTGCTCTGGTATATTTTACTTAGGGTTATGCTGAAAGAAGCAGATGGAAAAATATTTGACTGCATATTTTTACTATTTACCACACTCTTATTATTTCATTTTACTATTTGTAACTATTGGGTGGTATATGATGAAGTAATAAGTATGAAAATTGGTATGGGTACCCAATTATTCATTTGGACTGTACACAAGGGTCATACAATGAGTCAAAGCCACCTCACTCTAGCAGGCCTCAATGGTATCAGTGACGCACACAGAGGTCTAATGGTTCTCTTGGCTACTGCTAATCAGAAATGTGAACCAATGGTCATTTGGCTCCAACCACCATTTTTTAGAGTCATAGGCACTGCCATACAAAAAAAGGTAAATTTCACCATATCAAATCTTCCTTTTTAAATAATCATAGAAAGACTAAAATTCTTATTTTGTCTCACACTCTCTTGCTGCCAATGAACTACTTTAAGTTCATTAAGGAATTCTTTAACGTCACAACCAGAGAGCCAGTACTATACTGGCCGTACTGTACTGTAATATAAAATCAATTATTTTAGTACTTTTATACATACATTGCTTCTAGAACTTAAGACTTTGAGAGTACTAAGGAAGATGTGAGAATCACATGTCCAACCAGTATCTAAATGTTTAACCTTAAGATTTCTTATCTCAGATAATAAATGCCAAGTAATAGCAAGAAAGTTTTTTTTTTTAAGTACAAGCTGCAATAATACATTTTCCTTCCTCATGATTTTAGTATTATAACCAAATACAATTTAAAATCATATCTTACTAAATTTTAGGGCAGTCATTGAACTTGACATTAGCAAATCTTATATTAGCTTTTACCCAATGTAAGTATATAGCCTATCCATTAATATTCAGGAAAATGGAGGGAAAATATTGGCATGGATTAATCAAATCCTTTAATAATCAAGTGAACTTTCAAAATGCACATATCTCTAGATTTCCATTGAAAATGCTACTTAAGCCTTACACATTCAAAATACTTGACTAAGTCACTTTAATATTAAGATAAACATCAATTATTCCATAACAGAGAAACATGGGTTGCTCACTACTAAAATATGCCTCTGCCTAACCTGTGTGACATCCCCCAAAACAAAGGGGGAAGAGAGATATCTAGAGTCCTCACCACATACAAGCCAGAGTTAGCTGCATTTGAATTGAATTAACAGACTCAACCATTATCCATAAACTACACAAGGAAACATTTGAGATAGTTTTTATTAAATATACAAAAGAAAAATCAAGCAAGTTCTCAGGAATAACGTAAGACTTTTTAAGGGCATTTTCTTTGGATGGTGGTACAGCACCAATAAAGTTAACTTATATTTCAACAAACCATGAGCACAGAAAGCCAGCTATTCTGTGTTTCTTAGCAGTTTTAAAGTCTACCTAGTCATCAATCTATTTAAGAAAATTTTCTTCTCCAGAAAATATGAATATGGTAGCCAAAGAAATTTAAATATTTAGAAAAAGCATTGTACAAAAAAAAAACCTAACATAAATGAGAAGTGCAATTCATTCTTTTGCATGTCATGGTGTTCTCTAACTCTTCACTTCCACAATGTGCATTAAGAAAATTAATGTGGGATGAAACCTTCATTACTACCCACAGATCAACCACCCTATATGGTTAATACTGTTTTCCAAATCCAGCAGAACAAGCAGCAGTAATTTACTCATTTTAGACATTGAGCTTTAGAACTCTTACTTTTAGTCAAAATTATGATAAGAAAGCTGGTCAACATATCCAGAAAGAGAATCATGTTTTTTCTCTCGGCACCAATGTGGAATATTAGTTCAGAACCATCCTTTCAGCTATACACATTAGCTGCTGCTCTGTGTGCAGATCAAGAATAGGTATGAAAAAGAAAAGAAAAAAAAAGAATAGGTTTGAGCAAAAGAGCTTAAAATTATTTGAGAATAAGTTTATTCATTTCCAAAAAAAGATGAACATGAGTATCTTTCATGAACAATGCTAGGCACAAGGTATCAATATTTTTATCCTTTTCCCCTCTAGAAAGATTTTAAAAATATTCTTGCCATCAATATTTCTAATTTACAATTATACAGTAATGACTGATTGTTGAGCGATACACACTGTGGATGTTAAATGATATAAGTAAACGCAATGTATACTTTTTAATACAGATCATTATTTGAATAGGGTTGATATATCACACTGCTATGATGTAGGCATACCTAAAGATGAAAGTTCACCCCTGCAAGGAACAGGAGATACAAAGAAGCCATTATTTGCACCCTGGCAATAATATTCAGTGAACACTATTCATAAACATAATTGGGGGAAAAGAGAAATGTACAAAGGAAACTATTTTGCCAATTTCAAAGAGCAACTATATATTTCTACAAACATTTGACATATTTTCAAAATATGTTGATTTGGAGACCAGAGAAGAGCTCTATGAGAGCTATTAATTAGCATCAGGCCCCAAGGTTGAAACACACTAAACAGGCTTTGAAAGAGACACATTCTGCAGACAAACTGCTACATACTTTGTTACTTTGTGAAAGACCAATATCTGAGTATCTGAACTTGACTGGTAGGTTCATGGTAAAAATCTATGATATATAGTAATACCATATCAAAAGTGGGTTGTCTTGGGGAACGGATGTGGCTCAAGCAGTTGAGTACCCACCTACCACACGGGAGGTCCCAGGTTTGGTTCCCGGTGCCTCCTGAAAAAAAACAAGCAAAACAAACCAACTCAGGGAAGCCAATGTGGCTCAGTGGTTGAACGCCAGTTTCCCACATATAAGGTCCCAGGTTCAATCCTTGGCTCCCAATACCTCAAACAAAAAAGTGGGTTGTCTGCTCATTTCCTATCACTTCCTCTTCCCATGAAAAATGATTCAAACTTCAAACAAATTAGCAGTTTATCTATAGCCTGGAACCAAACTCTCCATACCCCGGGATAGGGAGCAGAGGATATCAGATAGTGTGAAAATCATCAAACATCATTGACAAAACTTAGACATGGGTATTCAGATACTCTTTCTATCCCTACACATTCTTAGCACTAAAGGAACATAAATGCATGTTATATATTATTACTCAATAGAATAATTGCTAAATATATGTATTTGTTATATGAGATTTCAAATTCAAAATTTGTTGGTATAGAGATATAACCACAGTGTGTTATGCTAGATGCAATGCCACAGGTACAAATGGGGAGGATGGTTTCTGAGCTCTGATAGATAGGTTAAAGCATAAAATATCAAAAGTAACTGTAGCAAGGAAAAAAGTATCTAAATAAACAACTGTAGCTGCACAGGGAGGAATAGGATTACAAACCCAGGCTGACTATGCCTCAGTTGGACCTGTAAAAATAAAGTAAAGCTAGGGCCATCCAGAACAAATTAAATTCAGAGCAAGGAAAACTGTGAGTGACTGCCAAATGAAAACCTTTTGTTTCTGCTTTCTCTTGGTAAGTGATCTAATTTCATAAAATGTTGGAAAAAAGCAAACATGGGTAGATATGAGAGTACCCAGGTACTCAATCTTTTGTCAAATACATGCCTAAGAACTAACAACCTACAACTGCAATAGGTGAACCTCACCATCAATCATCTTTGAGGATCAACCAAGAACTGCATTATCTAATTTTTGAAGCCTGAGAAAGTAGCTTCCACAAATTACAAGTAAACATTCCATTAATCCTAGAGAATATTCTGAACTAGACTATTAAAAGGATGTTTGTTAAAACTTATAAAGGTAAGCAGTGTTTGCTAAGGTACAGCAAGGGTTTCTGACAACATTGACAGGAACCCTAAAATAGCTGACCCAGGAAAACCCATCTGGACTATAGAAGACGTGGCCAAGTAGCTCATGATCAAAAGCACCTGTGAACAAGAAAGAAATGAGGTGTGGGTGCTAATTTATTTAGGTGGACTGGGAACTCATTGCTTATACTCAAAAGCATGAGTCTTCAGTGCCTAGCACAGTGCTAGCACAAAGCAAGTGCTCGATAATTTACTGCATAAACTAATGGTCAGATCCCCCCAGGCATTCTCCAGACTACAGAACACAAGGTTTTTAAAGCATTCCTCATTATGAAATGGTTTCACTCTCCTCGCTTTCCTAGTTTTACATCTTCTCCTACATATTCACCCACATACCCAATCCCCAAACAGTGACAGCTATTCTCCCAAAGGTGGGAAATATTATTTCAAAGCACTTTTTCACTACTAGAGAATAAAACAGCATCTAATTCAAGGAGTTCTGACAGTAAAAGGTCCACAAACATCCATAAACTCCCTTGACCATTATGTGAAATTTCTACTTATTAGTTTTCTTTCTTTGATCCTTTGTTCAGAAACTTCTGAACCACTTAACTACTTTCAATTGCCTTAACTTCCTCGTGCCAAATAAAGCACAAGGATACTTATGAAAACATGCAAGCCATAATTTACCTGCTTTACAAGAAGCAGTAAAAATGCAAGGAAGTTTACAAATGTCTTACTTTAAAACCTGCTGTTTCAATCCAGGAAAAAGTATTTAAAACATTTTAAGTGCCATAATAATTTTTTTAATTGGTAAGAAAAATGATGCTGTGACATCAGCATTTATGAATCTTATCAATATACCTCTCAAATGGCAACAGAGGGCAATGTACTTGGTCATTTAAAAATCTTCCTTTTTAGATACTGGCATGGTATTTTTAAGAAAAAACTACAATGTAATACTCCACTATTTTTTTTAAAAATTGTAATATATGTCTTTATTATAGATTAAGCAAGTTTAAGAAATAGCTATAATCTTTAACACAATGCACTGAAAATAAGTCTTAATTTCAGAATTTTATTGTATTGCACTAAAGGAACAGCAGGACGGTTATACAATGTTCTCTCTCATTCAGTTTTGAAAATCTAAGGTACTTGCAAATTCTTAAGAATACTTTTACCACCAGATTAGAACAGTAAGTATAATAACCAATTTCTTAATAAGTAATATCTTACAAATAAAACACATTTAAAATAGCTTTAAATGCATTCTTCACAAGAAATTCAGTATATATATTTTATATCATATTCACTTATGCTTAAGAATTAAAGCAAGTATATTACTCTGATGGAAATACGGGAAATCTCTCATTCATGCAACATACAGGGATAATATTCAAGTCAAGGGGGGAAAAAATTCCACTCTTATTTTTGTAAATGTATCCATATATAATCATCTACATGATAGACAAGGAAACTCATGACGTTTCCCACAGGTCAGATATACATTTTCAGTTCATCAGAAGCACCTGATATCTACTAATTTATAAGTAGGTGGCATTTCAATAAAACCAAAATGAGCCCTACAAGTTCCTATAACAAAATTGTCCAATGGACTAAGGACAGTCAGTAATTAATGCAATCATTCAGAGAATTATGGCTGTTCCTTAAGGAGTGCAAGTTCAAACCTGTCAACACCAGAGGTAATCATTTTATATTAATTTATACGTAATTCCATTTAAATTCTTTATCCGAGTATAACATATGAAAACAGTCTTTCCACAAGCAAAAAATGTGGAAACATTTAAAAAATAAGGAGTCATTTTTTAAAGTAACTGATCAGATTCCATAGGCTACTCTTGGAAACAGGATCTTGCTGGATAGAATCCCTCCATTTGGTGGCTTTTGCATGCACTTAACTGGATCAATTCTTCTGTGTGTTGTTCTAAGAACTCACCAAAACATAGATCATGCTGTAAAGAAGAAAAAGGCTGTTAATTTAAACAATCCTAATTATAAAAGCTAACAGCACCAAAAAGTTGCCTGCTTTATACAGCAAACAAGTTTGTGGTATTGTACTATCACAGAAAGCGGAAAAACAAATGACAAGTTCAAATATGATTTTAATTTGCATTTATGGACTTTTGCCGAAGGTAAAACTTGGCTTAGTGCGTATGCTGTAGTTGTCCCTTATTTCCTTTCCAATTTTAGCAAGAAGAATTTCCTTTCCAATTTTAGCAAGTAGAATGGCACAGCTGAAGGCTTAATGGGGAAGCAGAGCTTAAAGATGCAATCCAAAACACCACAGTTCTGGAGTTGTGTCTAATATTAGGAGCCAGCATTTCTGGAGGACTCACTTGGTGCCAGGCCCTCTGCTAGGTCTTTCATATACACTACACCTCACTTAATCCTCAAAGCAATCCTAGGAGGTAGGTACTACTATTATCCTCATTTTATAGATGCGAATGGTCAAGTAAGGAACTTTCCCATTAAAGAAAGGCTCTAGGCAACAGCAGCAGGATTAAAAAAAAGAAAGGAAGACAAACAAGCAAAATTAAAGGCAATAACCATTCAACTTAGGTTTAAAAACTGCCAGGAGCAATTCTACATACAGTCGTGTGGGAAAAGCATAAGGTTATGGTTCAAAAGCTTGTTATCTCTAAATGGAAACACAAAGCAAAAGAGTCGAGCAAATCTGATGAACAATTTTAAAACAGAAATGAATGTCCTAGTGCCACCACCTCCTGGTGAACATATACCCACAACTGCCCACCTACAACTTTATCATTTATTCATGCATTCATTTTTTTCTTTTTATTTCAACAAACATATTTTAAGCACTTACTATGTACCAGCACTATTCTATGCATTTGTTACAGAAATTTAAAAAAAAAGAAAATTAACAAATTAGAATGACATATGGAATTTCACTTTTCAGAATCCATTCAGTATCTTTGTTTCTTTTGAGTGACATTTGCAGATGCACTAATGTATTCATTTTTCCAGTTATAACCTCTGAAAGCATAAAAATACCTTTTTCCTAATTTTCAGTCTAATATTTCATTCATCCTTTCCTATCATGGAAACTTGTATGATGTAAAGAGAAATATGAATATAAGGCTATCATACATTTTCAAATAAAAAGGAGAGGGAATGGAAGCTTAATTACTTCACAATTTCATTTTATACAGTTAATATTACTTCTGTTTTCAAACTCTCTAGTTGAATACTTGAGAGTATTTATATAACTTAAAGAAAAATTCCATTAACTGTGCTTTTCTAGTTTTAATAAGCAGCCATTTTACTCCACCTACAGTAAACCTAGAGCAGTGGTTCTCAACCATGGGCAATTTTACTCTCTGGGGAACATCTGGTTATATCCAGACACTGGGAAAAGAGGTGCTACTGGTATCTATAATGAAGAGAGCCAGGGTGTTGCTAAACATCCCACAATGCACAGCCCACCCATAAATAAACATCCCACAATGCACAGCCCACCCATAACAAAGAACTATCCAGCCCAAAAGTCAATAGTACCTAGAAGGAAAGCTAAAAACTGTAACATGGGACTGTTTAAGATAGTAAAACATGAATATGGGTGATATTGCATATATAAGGCTGTTTCTACAAAATATAAATACAAATATACTAGAAAGAAGGAAACAGAATAGCAGCTATGTACAGCAAGGGAAGCATAAATTGAGAGGTGAGTTTTGTTTCTGTTGTTTATTATTATTACTGGAACAATGGATGTGCCCTAAGAACGACTGAAGTGATGAATGCACAAATATGTGATTACACTGAATACACAGATTGTACATTTTGGATGGATTTATGCTTTATTAATATGTATCAATAAAATTGATTTAAAAAAAAAAATCCTGACCTGTGATGGTGTGAGTCCATCACAGTACAAAAAGAGAAAAATCAATAATCACACTGCCCTGTAAGTTAGAACTGTTTGTTTCATTCATTCCATTCAGATCAGGCAAAGCAGAAAAGGGCAGCGCATATAGTTTATGAAGAATGATAAGGAAAAAAATTAAACACATTCTCAGAAAAGACACCTGACGTCAAAGCAGAAACTTTTTGGCAAACTCACACAGCAGTATGCTTTCACTGCCATCACTTTGCTGTGGAGAATAGAAGTGTTCCTTACTGACTGAATATGTCTGAAAACTTAGGAAGTAGCATCTCTGGCCAAAGTTTCTGCTTCTGTACCAGGTATGTCATCTTGAATGAGTGTGCCTTTGCTGGTGTGTACTGTGCCATTACCAGTTACCGCCACTCAGGAGGAAACTGAGGTATTCAGTAGACTTTAAGATGTTAAGACCATCACGCTTACAAACTTTTTAGGCAGCAACGCAAACTCCATTTTCATTTTGTTGTTTGTTTTTAAACTTACCCGTACAGGTAGTAAAAAAATGCTAGGAGATAAAAGGCTAATTTGCACCATCCTTCTTTCTGACAATATGCTAGAATATCTGCATTCATGATGGTTGTAGGGTCATAGAGTCCTGGTCCACTCATCACTGGTCTACTCATATACCTGGAATAAACACAGTCTATTAGCCACTGGGAAAGGGGAGCAACCCTTCAGGATGGGAAGGAGGGTTATTCTTCTCAAATGTTATAAGAGGTGGTCCACATAGGAAAGCAAACTTAGTTATGGGTGAAATTCTTTCCTTTTATCACTTTCATTTTAAAACTGGAGTCTGTGAATGGCCAGAACTGGACAGCTAAACAGTCACATTTGGCACCCCCTACATCCAACAAAAAAAATGAATAAGTAACCAGAAAAAGATCATAGGATATTTTTCTTTTGAACTGTCTCTTTTGACATAATTTTAGAGTAAAAGAAAAGTTGCAAGAATCCTTCACACCCAGATACACCCAATGTTAATATTTACCACACTTGCTTTATCCATCTCTCTTTGTCTCTCTACATATGAATATATTTTTTCTGAACTGTTTCAGTCAGCTACGGACATGAGGCCACTTTACCCCTAAATATTTCTTCAGTATCTATTTCCTTAAAATCAATAGCAGCAAGATTTTGACATGCCTATTTAAAACAACAAAAACTAAATCTACTTATATAGATCAGGTATAACTATTAGAAGAGTGATAAGATATGAATATCTGTTACCAAATTTATTTAAAGTCATAAAATAAACATGGAGAACAAAGTCAGACAAGCACTGTACATTTTTACTTATACCAAGTTCAAGAATGGGCATAACTAATCTAAGCTGGTAAAGGTCAGTGGTTTCCCTTAGGAGGCGTAGACAGAAACTGACTGGGAGGGGAATAAGGGAGTCTTTTGAGGGGCTGAAACTGTTGTAGGTCTTGATCTGGGTGGTGGTTTCACAAGCGTGTACACATGTAAAAATTGAGATGTACATGTCAGACTTGTGCATGTATATAAATTATACCTCATTTTTAAAAAAATCTCTTTAAAAAGAAAGTAAACTCCATAAAAGGTATTATTAATACAGCTATTTGCTTCTCCAGTTGAATTTTACAATAAATGCCAACTAATTTTAATATTCAGATATTCATTTAGGCGACTAACATATAAGATAAGCACACTGACCATGGTATAATTAAAATTTAATTAAGAAAATTATCATAAGTATATCTAAATATTACCTCCAAATATGATATGCCAAGAGGGGCATATTGAGACCCAGTGTGAGCCATTCTGCTGCACAAAGAAACATGACACAGAAGAAAGCATGGATGAGGTACTCTGGAAGTACAAGCTGGAAGAAAAACACAAGTCAGTTATCAAAATGCCTTGGCGTTAAGTCTACTGTCAACTGCTAATCTGGAAAGTAGGTGGCAACCAAGTTTCCATAATGAAAAATCACTGTTTTCTTATAGTCATAGATGAAAGATGATGCTGAATTTTATTTCCATATTTAACTTTTTACCAAAAGCAGGATTATAAGCAAACTGACCAGAGAATATAGCTTGTACTAAAAGAATAAGCTATGACTTCAAATTTAAAACTCAAATTCTCAGAACAGGTTTACAAAAAGTTACCACCCAGATTGTTCAAATACAGTTATTTACTAATCAACTGGAACACATTTTCTTTCCACCATTCAACACATGATAAAAATACAAAAATGAGGCATCTGATCACATGCAACATGATATAAAACAATCCACAAAAAACAAAATGCCCCATTAGATTTAACACATTAGTGTTTTTAAGCTTTTAACAGAAACCAGAAATACTACATATACAACAATAGTTAGCAAACCACATCACATTTCCACAAAAGTAATTTTTCAGTGGAAAGCCAATCAGCCAGTAATCTCAGCACAGTCATGGGGAAAAGTACACTAATATGCACAAATGCAAATGATGTGCTTTCTGCAACGTAGGAGGGAAAAGACTGAGTTCTTAATCATGAAATTAGAGTTTTTCCAGGTTTCTGAGCTCCATTTTTACATGGCCTTTCCATTTCTTTAAGCCTGCTTTCCAATGAAATGCTACAGACAGTATTATTTTCAGAGTTACTATCAAAACTCAGAACTCAAATCTTTTGATAGTAGGTAGAAGTATTAAGTGAGGAAAAAAAAATTTAACTCAAGCAACAGACTTTTTTTTTTTACTTTTTTATAAAATGATCAAGAGTTCAATAATTCTATTCCAAAATAAACAAAATAATGCATTCTTTTATCTTTCTCATCCTAAAGATTTCAGCTAATGGTTTTTGAAAAATAACAATACCAAGAGCTTTCATTGCAAGTTTCAGCCAAAGAACCTCCTACAGGTTACAATTGCAGTCAGTTTCTCAAATGTTTACTTTACATCAAATTACATTTATAAGAATTCTCAACATCATCAGATCTTTCCTGAGGGAAAACCATGGCTATAGAAATAATATAATCATACCACAAAATCAAGCCCATTTTCTAAAACTCTCAAATTACTTTTTCCAATTTAAAGTGGTAGAGCAAACTTTTAAAAATGAATACTATTTTAAATGAAATTCCAGTAAAACCAACTAATCTACACCACTAACCAAATATTTTCTACAAACTTAAGCAATATAATAAATAACAAAAGATAAACTGCATACGTATACAAAAAACTGTCAATGACATGAACCTCTAAACAAGCATCCATTTAAGATCAAACATTTGCAATCTCTAAACAAGAAACCATTTACAGGAAACCTTTGAAATTCAATGGTGAAAACCAGGACAAACCAAGAAAAATACACATTTTATTAAGAATTATACTAGAACCATTATTTATAATACAAATTTAAATACATGATTTTTCTTTAAAATACATGAACCCTATCTCAGCCCTCTAAAGCCAACTGATATCTAACAATACATATTAGCACCCAAGGTGTCATCCTAAATTTACCTACAGAGGTATGGGGAAAGAATGTGATTTTGAAAACATGATCCCCACTGCTCTTGAACAAAATACTTTCATAATAGTGATATTAAATATAATCTGCAACTCTACCAGTTCTAGTATGACAAACACCACATACCCTGTCTCCCCTCAAAAAAAGTCCAGAAACCTTTATTATGCATTTCTCATGAAAAACGTCCTCTAATCTTTTTTTCAATGATGAGATTTCCCAAGTGGCACAAAAAGTATTCCATTTAAGAACCAAGATTCACACAAAAGCTAGTGTCCAGAAAAAAATACCTCATGCAAATATGACTGAAATGATAGTTCTTAAACATGTAAATCATAATATTATTTTGTTAAAGTTCACATTTTTAAAAAATGGTATTTGTCTTCCCCCATACTTTGGCAGAATTGTCAAAACAAATTTAAAATAGGGAAAACTGTCAGATGCACTTTTATTAAGCCAATTATAGGCACCCTACCCAAAATGCAACTTGTGCTGGTATAAAAACTTCTTGCCAAACACAGTGCACACATCTCTTCTAAGTGAGAATTTCTTTCCATTAAGAAAAGCCAGAAATCACACATTACATGTCAAAACGAAATTAATCCCTCTTTAATTCACAGTAAATTAGGAAGATACAAGAGCTTGAGTTTCAAAAATTAGGCTGCCTGGGTTCAAATTCCAGTTCCACCTTAGCTGTGTGTCCTTGAGCAAAGTTTTTTAAGCTCTCTAAACCTCAATTTTCCTCTCCTATACATAAGAATAAAAGTATATCTACTTAATAGGATTGCTATAAGAAGTGAATGGAAACACCTAGGTAAAATGTTTATAGCACAGAGCCCAGCACCCAAGATGGGCTCATCACTCAACTATTTCAACTATTATTATCCTAATCATCGTTTGGTTATCTGAAGCAATGAAAATCCAAAGAGGACACAATACTATTAATAAACAGCTGCCAAAGGAGAAATTTCAGTTCATTAATTTCTTGGTAACAATTAGTTTCAACTACTAAGGTTAAAATGTTTTTACAATGAACATGTTGTTTCCAATGAGAAGGCAGATTCATCATCGTCTCATAATTTGTTTCATAAAGCAAAAAACAGCTTTTACATTAATACTTTTAATTGTATCTATAACAAATGTCTTACTGTAATAGTTTTCCAAAGACAAACTAGAAATCTATACCATCAATCATAATTATCTAGGAAACAATGATAAAGTAGCATACGTTATAGAGGCTCTTCCATAAAATCCCTCTAGCATGCAAGTGCAATATAGTTTTATGTCACTAATATATACACAAGTTCTCATGTTCACTAAGTGATCTTTTTGAAAAATGCATTACTGTATTCTATTTCTTAAACACATACCCACTGCTTCCTTACAAATGACCTTCCACTTTCTGACCAATCAGACAAAATCAAACCTGTGGGCTAAATGAGTAAATGAAATGAAGTAAAACAATATGTACAACCCCTAAGCACAATGGAGTCAAACAACTAAATCCTTGGTAGCAGAGAACTTAGTATAAGTCAGTCTGTTTTAGAAATTTGAAAGTGGATATAGACTAGAAATAACTTTGTAGACATTTGCATAAAATTGTTATCTACAAAATCCAGGCAGCATGAGTCCAAAGGATAACAGTTAATATAAGACTCCAGAGCCTAAAAACAGAGCTATCTAAGCAACACTGGCCGAATGACTAAAGTAATTCCAGGATATACATAATGAGAGATAAAACTAGATATGGTAGTTAAGTCCATACTAAAAATTTCACTTGCATACTACCTCACAATAAGTCACAATCCTAGAATAATCTCACTGTCTATTAAAGTCATTTTATTTTAACCAACGTCACACCAATAACATAATCTAGAAGTGCCCATGGCTATAACATTAAAAAATGCATACGCATATAACAGCTTTCCCTACTAGGCTGGGCCAGCAAGCAAACATTTGCATAAAATAAGAAAATTCATGAAATCATAAGCCTCAACAGGCATAGGAACAAGCACACCGAACAAAACATTACAAATACAAATGCCCTAACCCTCCCCATGAAAATGAATGTAGCATTAAAACATTAAACTAAAAAGCAGTACACACCTTTAATGCAATTTTGACTCTTTTAATCTTTTTGACCTTTTCAACTGTCTTTGGCCGACAATGTAAAAAGCAGATTGGAAGAATGTTAGTATGACAGCTGACAAGATCACCAGCAGATTAATAGTCAGAATAGTCAAGCATGAGAGGAAAAAGATATTTTTTTAATTCTGCCTACTTCAAAATGTACAAATATATGATGCTACTGAGAATATTGGCCACTTTCAAATTACATCAAGTTAAAAGAAAAATAGTTTAAAAGTCTAAAGATAAATCTTATAACTTACAGGGTTCAGGGTATTACACTGGTCTATAGGATTCTTGTAATCAGTCTTCAGTTCATCAAATGCTATAATCTAAAATAAAATTAATAGTTAGAATCTCTCACTTTAATAAAAAAAGAAAATCAACAAACATGACACATCATCAAATAATTACTGAATAACATTAAAAAATGCAAAAGTGCATCAACATTACATGTACCAATTTACAGTAAACTCATTTTATGCTAAAAAAAAAAAAAGGAATCAGATTCAAAGGAGCTGAAAAAACTTTTATGTCATCACTAAAATGAACTGACATCATTGTGATAAATATTTTGGATTTTCAATTTCCCCAATGCCTCAGTTCAAGTTATTTTCTCTATTTGAAATTATCTCTCCCCCACTCACAACTATTTAGCAAACTCCTCTTTACTCTACAAAACCCTCTTCCTAGGTCAACTCCTTTCCACAGACTTTCCTGACTCCCTTGGGAAGAAATAATTGCATCCTTGCCTACATCTCCACCCAGCACAAGGCTTTAAAATGCCGCCAACATGGCATTTCTCACTCTGGAGCAGAGTATTTATGCACAGGGTTGTTTTCCCCACTAGACTGTGTGCCTCACAGGGAAGGACGGTGTTTGACACAGTGCTCAGGGAGGACACTAGAGACGGACTCGTACACTTCAATTGTTTCCACTTGTACACAAACACATACCTTTTTAAGTATGTGTTTGGAAATGCAATAAATGGCCTCAAAAGAGAGGAATGCTGAAGGATTCTCAAATTTCATGGTCAGAACCGTCACATGGTCACGCAGTTTCCACACAGGAAAAACGCACCCAGCTGAGAGGCTAGGTGGGGGCTCAAATCCAACCCATGATCCTGCTGCCAAGCCAAGCACTCTGGCATGAGACTGCCTGGGCCCCCGTCACCAGTCCTGCCTCAGGGGCTATGTCCATTCAGAAGAGTTTTCTAATGCTTCTGCCCCGAGAGGCATCTCTTCCTAATTCACACAAAGGCACCACATAGCCAAGAGCCACCCTGTGAGGCCACTGTAAGTGATCAACCTGACCTCCTTTTGGTGTCCTATGCCTATCGCGTGCTGGTCTTCCCATCTGGTCATCAAACTAAAGACTGAAGAAGGGTAAGCCTGGGTAAGGCCGGCTTCTGACAGTGAAACAGTTACAAATGTGGCAAGGGGAAAAAGATCATTCATTTAAAATAAATGGCCAAGAATGTTTTTCCCACACTCTGAAGTGTGGCTTTAACTAAACACAGAACTTAATGTCAAAATGTACTAAAAATCAAAATATGGACTACATGTTACTTTAGAGTGTCAACCTAGGTGCCAGCGTACAAAGCCAATGGCACCAAGTATGTATGAAAACTATTTTAGTTCCTGCCCCTGGTGACCCAGGGGACACAGAACCTAACCTAGGCTTCCCCTGGTGGGTTAGGAATAGTATCTTTCTAAATGAGACACTGTTACTCAATATTATCAATAATCAATTAATAGAGTTATGCATTTCTAACTTAATATGCTGGTTTATTTCCCTATTAAAATTCTTAGCTTCATGAAAAGGAAAGAACAAAGAAAATTAGTCCTAGGGATTAAAAAAATACAGTACTCACCAAATGGTAGCACATATAAATGTTAAAAATATAAATGTGCAATTAGAATATACTCATTTCTTTTTACTTATGGACAATACTAGTCAGCTACCTGACATTAGCTGCGATATATTCCCAATGCATTTCAGTAATAAAGAGCAAAACGAGAACAATAATTACAAATACAATTTTTTGCCTATAAGAAGATCCAAGTTAATAGCAGAGTACAAAACTTATCTTTTAAAACTAACTACTCTTTGATGGGATATTTTCCTCAGGTGCCTTCAAGGGACCTTTTTTTTTTTCATTTTTAAAGAATTATTTTATTTATTTATCCCCCACCCCTCAGCCACTTGTGCTCGCTGTCTGCTCTCTGTGTCCATTCGCTGCGCATTTTTCTGTGTCTGCTTGTCTCCCTTTGTTGCATCATCTTGCTGCACTAGCTCTCCGCAGGCATGGGCTGTCAGCTTGCCTTCAACCAGGAGACCCCGGGAATTGAACTCGGGGCCTCCCATATGGTAGACAGGAGCCCAATCGTTTGAGCCACATCTGCTTCCCTCAAGGGATCTTTTAATAACAATGTTGATGAATGGGTTTCTGTTTTGTGAGTGCTCTAAGCTAGTTTTCAAAAAACTCTTCTGAGAAGATTCTAAAATTAGTGGTTTGCAGCTAGACAAGGTTTTCACAAAATTTTCCACATAATGTGAAACCAAACCAATAAAACAGAAAAGTAAGGTTTCTGTGTCTGCCCCCCCAAAGGGGGGGCCTTTCACCCTAAATCTCTAAAGATGCCCAACTACACAATTCAGGATATGTCAATTTTGATACACGCCTTTGGGAATGACTTTTGCATTTTTAGCTTTCAAAAACTCTAATCCCAACTCTATCCTCCATAGAGCATCAAGCATATACATGAATTAAGACTATAGGGACAGATGTGACCATCAGCATAAAACATCCTCCATATGATTAATTTAATCGGGATTTTTACAATTTATACTTAAAATTTCCACAAGGCTTCTGAAAGATATTTAAACTAAGAATATAAACTTAAGGTTATGTGGATAATGGAAAAATTAAAACTATTTAGGACCCGAAGAATTCAGTAATCCTCTAAACCACTAAAAAAATCCCTAAGCATAAAAGCACTACACTGATCTATGGAGTACAAAAGAATTTTTTTTCAGTAAATTCTAAAATAGGGCTTAAAATTATCTACTTTGCTCAGACATACATTCATTTCAAAGTGAAACTAAATTACCCACTTTTAAAAGTACAGTTCAGGTTTTCCTTAAGCCAAACACAACTTGTGTTCAAAAATGGAAAAGGAAAAAATAAATAAAGCCATTACACAGCTCTCTCAAGAATTCCCACCATCCGAGAAAACAAGGAGCAGCCAATCAAGCAGAGAGTGACTTAAAGCCACATCTACACATTTTAAAGCTGGGAGGGAGCCAAATATTCAGTTTCATCAGCAGCTTACTAAGGCAGGGATGGTTTGCATCCCAAATTATCTCATTTATTGTTCTTCCACCAAAGAAGAGCCTAAAAAATCTGGGCAGCCTTCCTACTGGTTCCTATTGACAAGCATTTAATTATTTCTGACACAGTTAACAGCCTACATAAGCATCCCTCCATTACACAAGCAGTTAGGTTCTAAGATAATTATAAATATAATCACATTCTTTAACAAAAAGGAATGGATTTGTGACACTGCTCTACTTATGAGACTTTTTCTGCACAAGACACTGTGCTGCCTTTTAAATTATTCTGCCCTTTGTGTGTTCCAAAACAAATCCTTTCTATGGCCGTGATGAAATCTGATTCAAAATTTACATCAGGAAAAAAAAACATTTACATCAGAGTGAAAATGCCCAATAATTCAAATTAAGACCAATATCCCAGAAAGTACTGGAATACGGGTAATAGGAAAGCAAATGAGATACGTTTTTAATGAATGCTGATTTCCACAGAGCTCTCTGAAGGCTTCCAATTTTGTGCCAGAGAAACAGGAATCCTTAAAAATCTCCTGTAGATAGATCTATGTCACAAGGAACTTATTACTTGTTCTTTACAAGAACCAGTAAGGATTTGCTTCTATTCTGCAGCATGATGGAAATAATATAAATAAAAGTGCCGTAGAGAAGCTTAAGGTTTCTGAGCATCAACAAAAGCAAATTAAAACTCCCTCTACCAAATCATGTTACCCAGAATACAGAGAAGGCTTGGAAGACTGTCTCTTGAGAAACTCTTGACGGTCAAAGTATGATTTAGAGGGAAAGCTCTGAGATGCAGTAAACAAAGTAATCAATCCAACCTGCATCAAAGTTCACCGGGAACCAGGAATCCGAAAAATGGTGGTTCTAAGCTAAAAGCACACAAGTGCTGAAAAGGAAAGTTGAAAATTCATCAAAAGTAGGTTATTACTATTCAGTTTGGCAGTCCACCTGCGGAAACCCGAAAAGAAAGGCAATCTGTATTAAATAATTTTAAAATTTGGAAAACTTCATTCACGCTAAGTACGTGTGCGATCTCTCTGCGCCCTTGACATCCTCCCCGGGGATGCAGGGCCGTCCGCTGGCCGAAGGTCCGAGCGAAGTGCCGCGGGGCCAGGCCCTTCTGGACCGCGGCCGCCCCACCCAGCCGGGAAGGAGTAGCGGTGCGCGCGGCCTGCGCCGCGGCACTAGCGGACGCATCTGGCGCCCGCACGCCCAGGGTCGTCCGGGTCCACCCCAGTCGGTGGAGCGAGGGCACACAGACCCCTCTCCGCGCGGCCGGCACCGCCCCGGCCCGGCCCGGCCCCATCCGCCGGCGCACCGACCTCAGGGGGCCTTCAGCGAGCCAGGGGCGAGAAGAGGCTGCTCCGCCGCCTCGCCCTGCTTTCCCCGGTCCCGGCTACTCACGTGCCAGATGGCGAAAAAGATAAGCGCAGCGGTGAGAAGCAGCGCCAGCATATAGCAGAAGGCCGCGAACGTGAACGCCATGGCCAGGCAGGAGCAGCAAGCAACGCCGGTAGCAGCGGAGAAAGGCGGCGCACGGCCCTCTGGGTAAAACCATTCACTTCCCGCGGCCGCAGCCACGACCGCCGCTGCCGCCGCCGCCGTGGCGCCAAGCCCTCCCAGGACGCCTGCGCACCAGCCCGGGTCCGCCGGCGCCCTCTAATGGCCGGAGTCTGAAATGCACTTACATCGTCCGCCCAGTTGATTTATTTTTCCTACCTTTCCTAGTTTATTCTTTGAATAAATCTTTATTTAATGAGTGCCCACTTCGTTCCAAGCACTGTGCTTCTCCCTTGAAATACAAGGATGAGTACGATAGTAAATGTTCTCAAAGAACTAGTATAGTGCCAGAAACAAATACCTAAATCAATACAGTATTACAACACTGTAAGCAGATGCCTACGGGATGTTTTGAAAGGTCAAGGAATGGCAATTCAGTCCCAGATATTTCATTTGACCAAACACCTTTCTGCAGTACACAAACTACCCAACTGTGCACGATGACCCTGATTAGAGAAGTGTGACACTGGAGGCAGGGAGCCCACAGCAGTTGTCTGGGCAAAAGTTGAACTAGAGCCGTAGAAGCTGGAATAGAAAGGAGTGAACATATTTGGTATTACTATATTTAGGTGATGAGCTCGGTAGGACTTAATTGATGGGATGCAGTGGTGAGAGAAAGGAAGGAGTCAAAGATGACTTGTTCAGAAGCATAGCAAAATGCAGTATTGGGCAATATTTGTCCAAGAAACCTCACTAATGAGAGTCAGTCGCTGCTTCCCAGGCTCGGGGTAAACAGAATTTGAAGGGAATTGTTCAAGCCAAATCATGAGATCCACCCCCTTCTTCTAAGTGAATTCCATCTACACCTTGGAAAGTGATGTTTCACCACAAGAAACCTCGAGATCCTACCTTTGGGCAACAAGGTTTTCTCCAGCTTCCCCTGAACTCTTTCCCCTGCCTGGTAGCTATGCACAGCACTTATTTCACAGAATGTAACTGTCTCCCAGAGACCCGTCAAGGAAGTGGCTACCCACATGTCACCTGAGGAGATAGAGGGAATTGCTAAGAGGAATTTTTTCTACCCAATCTCCTATACTGCTGTTACATAAAAACTAAGTCACTCCACTTCATTCAAGGGCAGCATTTTAGATATTTCAACTAATGTTCATTGGGCATCCATTTTATATCAGGTAGAATGCTGACAGATTACTTCAGAAGCTGCAGCCACATGAAGCCCCCTTCACATTTTACCAGATTACATGGGTAAGCCTTAGACTTACCCTATTATGTTGGTCACTAGTCACATGTAGCTAAATCTAAATTAATTAAAATTAAATTAAATTAAATTAATATGAACAGTATGGCACAGAATGTTTCCATCATCACAGAAAGTTCTGTTGGACAGCATTGCTTTAGACAAAATTATGCAGCTGTGGTTGGTTTGAGAATACACCCATTTTAATGAGAGCAAAAGGATAATTAGATCAACCAACCATACACAAGGAAGTTGGTAGGGAAAATAATGGGTTTGCTGATATTTTGGAGGTCTTTTACAGGTAGTGAGCTCTATATACTCCATGTTCAAGCTATTCCTGATCAATCTTTGAAAGTTGTATTAACCATTTCAAACTATGGGACTACTTTTACAATACATACTGAGTTAAGTTCCTGTTTCTATTTGTGTATATGGAGGGGGCCAGATGATATTTCAAAGAGGTACTACTCTGCTTTACACACACACACACACACACACACATCCCCCCATCAAATTTCCTTTGTTCAAATTACCTCCTTCATCAAATTGCCTCCATTCCCCCCACTACCCATGACCCTAAACCAGACAGACAGTGAGACACAACTCAGTCACTGGAGAACTGGAAAACAATGGTCACAATACTTGACTTAAGTTCAAGTCAAATCTAAAAATAAGACAAAAAAAAAAAAAAAAGTTGCGATACACATCTGAGAGAATTATACAGTCTCCCAGACTAAATACAGAAAACTGGGGCTATGGAAGGGGAAGGGGAGTTACTGAGCAGTTAGGAGAGTGTGAGCTCAAGAAAGTTGCATGCCTCCACAGCAATCAGGAAGTTGCTTGGCAGTTAAGCTAGGTTTTCCTTTTCATGGGTGTCCATTGAAGACTGCCAATCAACAGCAGGCAATATGTCACCCAACCATCATCTAGGTGGGAGTGAGGCTTATCACTCTGCTCAGCAGCTCATCCAGTCCATGCTGCAGAGATCATCCTTGTTCTTTGGTCTGGAAGGCTCATAAGGACCACCAGAATGGGGGTGGGTGGAGTAGGATACTTAAAGACAAGATGGTAACATAAAGGGAAAGCCCCTGCATTAGTGTGAATCGGCCTCAAACAACTCAAGTTCTCTCACAAAGGTGGAACAATATATGTCACCCCAGTTACATATACCATATGGAAAACTCATGACACTTTGGGGGGATCTGGGCCCTTGCCTTGGACAATGAGGCATCTCCAAGGAAAAATAACCCTGAGCACAAATAAATTGTAGGCCAGCAGTTCCCAATATTCTAGGAGCTGTTTGCATATTTGGAGGATATGCAATTGCACCTGAAATTCATGGTGGTTAAGGGTAGTATATGGACTGGGACATGTAACTGAGACATAAGCCTTCAAAGGAATGGGGTGGGGAGCAGAAAGTGGCCCCCTACTCCTTTCTTGTTGGCAGAGCCCAAAGTTTGTTCAAAGGTTCATGGCTCCCTTGCCGTGTGCTCAGAGAAGGAGCACTTCCCCAACCCGAGGTTTCAGAAAGGGGTGGCATCTGCCTCTCCAAAGTGATTTCTGACTCTCAGTTACTCTGTGTATGTGGCAGAGCTGATGATTGATCATGTTATTAACATTTCTAAAACACTGGGTTATGACTGCTTGCAAATAGTCCAACAGGATGTGACTTCTCAATATTAGCTGACTGTCATCCACCTTGCCCTTTGTGCCAGAAGTGCCTGTTACACAATTATGATAGGAATTAATGGACAGAAATGACTCGGTCAACAATTTTACATGTGCAAAAAATATCATGTCTCTATTGTTCTTGTTTATATATATATATGACTCTGTTTCTCTTTGTTTTTGTTTTTGTTTTTTCATTTTTTTGTAGGTAAAATTTAAAGATGGTAAATGCACAGATCTTAAGCATACAAGTCAAAGAGTTTTGATAATGCATATACCCATAAAAACCTTCACCCTCAAGATAGAGAACATTGCCATCACCCCCAGAAAGTTTCCTCACAACCCACCCCTCACAGATAATTACTGTTCGACCAAGAAAACAACAGACTCAATATGCTTGAGAGAAATAGATTAAATGTGAGAAGAGGATGAAAATGGAAAGTGGTGGAATTCAGAGCCTGGTGGAGAAATTTGTATTTAGGAGAAAGGTATCTCTCCGCCCCCAAGAAGAAAAGTGCTTGGAAAGAGAGTTCTGGGAACATGTTCAGACATTCGCTCACTGGGAAGCAAAACATGTTCTGAAGTCCTGCCAGTGTTGGAGCCCCTTCTGAGGAAAACTGACCATGCGACCCTAACATCCTGTCATAGCAGACTGGATGCGGGTTTGTGGCTGGACCCATCAATCGAGCCACCAGCTGGCCAGGAGACAAGGAGGTGACGACAGCCTGGGCAACACTCTGCCTGTCCAGGACAATATCCCCAAGCAGACCACACAGACTCTCTGTCTCTTGTGGAGTTTAAATGTGAGACATAAAATGAGACTCAGTGACTATGGGAAAGGGTAGAAGTGGAGAGACATTCAAAGAGAAAGCAATAAACAGAACCCAGTCAAAAGCTGAAGCCGGAGTAAGTTGAAACCATAAACAAATGAACTTATGAGATCAAAAGCATGTATAAGCAGAGGTAAAGTAGTGACTTCCCCCACACTTGCCTCCTCCTCCTCCTAAACAAGGAGGGGAAGCTATTCAAAATCACTATTAGCCAGAGGTACAAGGAGGCTCATCTATAGAAGCTGGCTGCATCCTAGCCAGGGCAGGCCTGGGGCAGGATGCCAGTCCAGCCATGCACCACTTTGCAATACACTAGGCTGTTTGCCTATTTGCACCCATGTCAGCAAGGTTGAAGGAAACTTGAAGGGGTGATGCAGTATACTGCGGACAAGCAATAGCCAGAGCCATTATCATCCCCAGGTCTAAAGAGTTTTAGGAGGAACTGAATTTGAATTCATCTGAGGCAGAAAGGGCTAAGGTGGCCCATGGGTGAAGGAATGTCAGGTTGGTTTTGAATGAACCATGGCAATGAGATCAAGAAAAGATTAACAGAGTAGAGGTGAGGTGGTTGGACCACAGAACAGTGTAACTAGACAGGGAGATGCTTTATTACCCTAATCGCAGAGGAACAACAGACTTCTGCATTTTGAGGTGAAAACCAGAAAATTCAGTACACGCATAAAGTTGGATTCTTCCAGTTTCCAGGCCATATTCCAAACCCAGTGAGGCCCAGGTATAAACTGGGTTCAGTCTCCTTATTATCATGAGTAACCTCACAATCCCAAGGAGGTTGCCCAAGTAAATCTTTATGCCTGGCAATATAACTAGCATGATTAAAATGAATGCTCATGCGGAGTGGGTGTAGCTCAGTGGTTGAGTGCCTGCTTTGCATGTATGAGGTCCTGGATTCAATCCCTGGTACCACCTGAAAAAAAAAAAAGAATATTCAGAAACTTCAACAAGGAATGTGTGCTACCATTATGAACAAGAACCACCTCACTGAAAAAAGTAAAAGACCGAAACAATTTTCCTTGATTGACATTTATAAAGATATCATTTTCTCTCATATTATATTACCATAATTATAATCAAAATCCCAATGAAATTTGAAAGAAAAGTATTCTAAAGTTCACCTTAAAGAATAAATATATGAAAATACCAAATAAATATTTGAAAACAAAGAGAAGTGAGAAGAAATTAGCCTTACCAGATTTGAAAGTATTATATAAAGCTGCAACAATTATAATATGATTGAGGCACAAGAATCAACAAACATGTCAATGTATTAGACTAAATATTCCAGAAAAAGACCCTATGACAGGTAAAAATAGTATTCTTTTTAAAGGAGGTATCACCACTTATTGGGGGAAAATGTATTTTTAGTGACTAAGAACTGTTGTTGAGATGTGTTAATAATGGAAATTCTCTCCTTATATCATACACTTAGGTAAATCCAAGTCTATGTATAAAACACAAAAAGGAAACAGACGAGTTGTCTGGGTCTAGGAGCACTTTCTAAGCTAAACTAAGTCACATCACAAAAAACTAATCAACAGATCCAATTATGTAAAATATATATTTATATATAAAATCATATATTTACCAAAATAAAAAAGTATACTGAAATATTCCCAGCAAAAGAAGATAAGGTGTTAATAGGTCCATTCAAAACTCACTGAAATCAATTCTGAAATCACTAAAACTCCAACTGAGTAATATACAAAGTATAAGATCAGACAATTTACAGTTGTAATTGATAAACAAACATGTGCAAAAACTGTCAACTATCTTTAATAATCAAAAACAAAGATAATCATTTGGACAATTAAATTAAGCAATACTTTAAATAAGTGAAAGTATTTAATGTTGACAAAGCTCTCCTATGGAGAATCTAGTTCAGTATAATAACCTTCTTGAAAACAATTCAAAGCATGGGGAAAGACTTTTGCACAAAATATTTCTAGCAATAGTTTTGGAAACCACCGAAATATCTAATGATAAGGGAAATGTTATGAAACCATGATATAGGCACACACAAAAATATTATGAAGCTATCTACATATATTTATAGAGAATTTTTAAATGATGAATGTCTACATTAAGCTAATCATATGAAATTGGATATATATCACATATAGTTATATATTTTTAAATACATGGGAAAAGATTGAAAGGAAAATAATGTATATTAAAATAACAGTGATTATACTGAAAGATGGGATAATGAGAATTTATTTTTACTTTTTAAATTATTATTATTATTGTTTTCTTATTCTGGTAAAATATATATAACCTAAAATTAATCACTTTAGCTACTTACAAGTGTACAATACGGTGGTATTAAATACACTCACACTGTTGTGCTACCGTCACCACCATCCATTACCAACATTTTCTATCACCCCAAACAAACTGCATTATTTCCCTATTTTCCCATTTCTAGATTTTCCATATTTACCACAGTGAGATAATTTTTTTGAAAAATAAACTTTACTTTTTTAAAAGGGCAGGAAGAAAGAGCAGATCATTTGGTCTCAATCTAGAGTTTATCAAGAGGGCATTCTGAGGTTATTATCAAATGTTTTTTAAAAAATTAAGTACATAAGCAATGTTTAGACAAGTGATAACTACTATTGCCCTGGAGCAAATGCCCAGAAGTCTAGCATGCTTATACAATTCAATCTTAAACTTATTCAAAAGAATGAATCATTTACAAACTTCAACTCTTTTCTGTAATATATTAACATAATTAAAACTCAGTTAACTCAAATTCAGCTTGTCTGACCTTTTCAAATTTTTCATAAATGTGATTCCATTGCCTGATTTATGCCCAAACATTAGACAACGTAGTTAATATCTAAATAGTACTCACAATAACTTATTTAAGTTACAAGTCATTATTCTAACACCTAATTGCTGATATGAACACCGATGAACTAAAAAACTCAGCAACACACTCAAGGTTAAATGAAGTAGTAAATGGACAAAGTTTGAAGGTAATAGCTTCAAAGTCTGATGTTTGAAGGACTCGTGTCTGATTTTCAAACTTACTACAAATTTACAGTAATCAAACAGTATAGTACTGGAATAAAGATAGATAGATAGATAGATAGAATTGAGAGTCTAGATAATAACCTCATATTTACAGTCAAAGGATTTTCAGCAAGGGTGCCAAGATAATTCAATGGAGAAAGAACAGACTTTTCAACAAATGATGCAGGGACAACTGGATAGCCATATGCAAAAGAAAAATGTTGGACCCTTTTTTTACATCATAAAAAAATTAACTTTGGAGTTAATAAGAGCCAAATCTATAAAATTTTTAGAAGAAAACATAAGAGTAAATCTTCATGATTTGGGGTTAAGCAAAGGCTTCTTAGATACAATACCAAAAGCATAAGTGAGAAAACAAATAATTAAACTTCATTAAATTAAAAACTTTTATGCTTCAAAGGACACCATCAAGACAGTGAAATAACAACCTACAAAACAGGGGAATATATTTGCAAAGCATGTATTTGATAAGGGACTAGCATATATATTGAATCCTTTCAATATAATAGTAAAAAGACAAATGACCCAATTAAAAATTGGGCAAAGGATCTGAATGTTTCTCCAAAGAATATGTACAAATGACCAATAAGCACATGAAAAGATACTCAACATCATTAGGCATTAGGGAAATACAACTCAAAACCATAATGAGAAACTACTTCACATCTACTAGGATGGGCATATTAAAAAATACAGATAACAAGTGTTGGTAAGAATATGGAGAAACTGGAGGCTTTTTCCATTGCTGGTTTAATATATAATATGCAATCACTTTGGAAAGCAGTCTGGCAGTCCTCAAAATGTTAACCATAGACTTGCCACATAACCCAGCAATTCCACACCTAAGTATATACCCAAGAAAAATAAAAACCTATGTCCTGGGGCATCTCACCGTTTTCTGTGTCTCTCAGGCTGTGAGCGGGGAAGAGGAGAATAATCCAGGGTGCCAGTCCGGGTGGATCTCCCAGCACACCTCTTCACCATGCCTCGCACAATTGAGGAAATCAAGGACTTCCTGATCACAGCCAGGCGAAAGGATGCCAAATCTGTCAAGATCAAGAAAAATAAGGATAATGTGAAATTTAAAGTTCGCTGCAGCATATATCTTTATACTTTGGTCATCACAGACAAAGAGAAGGTAGAGAAATTGAAGACGTCCCTGCCCCCAGGTTTGTCAGTGAAGGAGCTGAAATGACATGCTGATTAGAACTGTATTAAAAATTTTTTTTAATTCTGAAAACAAAAAAAAAACAAAACCTATGTCCTGAGAGCAGATGTTACTCGATGGTTGAGCGCCTGCTTCCCATGTACGAGGTCCTGAGTTCAATCCTCAGTACCTCTAAAAAAATTTTTTTTAAAAACCTATGTCCACGCAAAAACTTGAACATGAAACATTGTGCATAATAACCAAAAAAGTAGAACCAACCCAAATGCCCATCAATTGATGACTGGATAAATAAAACATGGTATATCTGTACAAGGGAATATTATTCAGTCATGCTACAACAAGGATGAGCCTTGTAAACATGAAAGAAGCTAGTCAGAAAAGACCACATATTGTACAATTCCATTTATATGAAGCATCCAGGATAGACAAATTTATAGAAACAGAAAGTAAATTAGTGGTTGCCTAGAGCTGGGATTTGGGGGGGAGGGGGAAACAGAGGACTGCTGATAGGTACATAATTTCTTTTTGAGATGTTGAGACTGTTCTAAAATTGATTGTGATGATGATGGTTGCACAATTCTGAATATACTAAAAATCACTGAACTGCTTTTAGTATACACAATTATTTTAGTATACAGACTTTGGGGAAATCCCATATCTCAATAAAACAGTTTGGGGTTTTTTTTAAGTCTGATGCTTGAGCATTTCTATATCACTTTCAATGTGCCAACAAAATCTGTCTACAAAAATTCCATTTAATTAGGTATAATAAGCCCACTATTAAGAAACAAGGAATCCACTTCATATCAATCACTGGGAACAGTTTTGGAATCTGTTCTAGATTTGCGGAGTTCCAGGTTCACAGGTAGTCAAGGATATCACTTCTAGGCAGGCCACAAACTTTGGCAAACATTGGGAATCTCAGAGAAAGGACGATACTTCCAAATTTAGAGGTACTGCAGATGAAAGTGGAGAAGAACCAGTCACCAATCCATGGCCCAAGGCTAAGATGGGATGATAAGGGCAGTTGGAGAAAAAACAGATTTAGAATAGCTTTAGCATCTTTTTAGGAAATCTCCAGAGAGAGGTTAACTCTTTGGCCTTAGTAATCTTTTGTATAAAAGCAGCTTTATTGAAATATATTCACATACCATACAATCTATCCAAAGCATATAATCAATGGCTTTAAGTATAGCCACAATGTTGTGCATTCATTATCACAAAAAAATTTAGAACAACTTCATTACTCCAAAAAGAAAAACTCCACACCCCTTAGCTGTTACCTCTTAATCCCTCTATCCTGCCACAGCCCTACATAACCACTAATCTAATTTCACCTTTATAAATTGATTTATATTTACATTTTATATAAATGGAATCATACAATATGTAGTACTTTGTGTCTGGTTTTTTTCACTTAGCATAATATTGTTTTATCTGATAGTAACATCTTATAACATTAACATACATTTGTACGCTTCCAAAGAAAAACACTTTTATATATATGCAATATTAACCATATTCATATTTCACATGAGGTTTTACTATGCTATACAGTCCCATGTTACATTTTTTAGCTTTCCTGTTAGTAACATACATGTTCTTAGACTTTCCCTTTCAACCTCTGTCATATAAATAGCATCGCTAGTTATAAATATTATGTTGTGCTTTCACTTTTTCTATTCTTTTTTACCAATTCTGCACAAGTTAACCCTCAGCAGTCCATTTTCTGGTGACTCATATTCAAGTTATTAATTCCATGAGATTACACAATATATTTAGTTCATAGTAGCGCAATCATACCATATTTGTCCTTTTGTGTCTGGCTTGCTTCACTCAAAATAATATCCTCCAGGTTCATCCATATTGTCATATATTTCACAATTTCATTTCTTCTTACAGCTGCATAATATTCCATCATGTGTATATACCACCACACCTAGGTTGTTTCCATTTTTGGCAGTTGTGAATAATGCCACTATGAACATTGGTGTGTTGATGTCTGTTCGTGTCACTGCTCTCAGTTCTTCTGAGTATATGCCCAGTAGTGGTATTGCTGGGTCATGTGGCAAATCTATATTCAACTTCTTTAGGAGCTGCCAAACAGTCCTCCACAGTGGCTGTACCATTCTACATTCTACATTCTACATTCTCACCAACAGTGTTCCTATCTCTCCACATCCTCTCCAACACTTTAGTTTTCTGGTTTTTGTTTTGTTTTTGTTTTTGTTTTTGTTTTTATTTTCTGAGGTACCAGGGCCAGGGATTGAAACCGGGACCTCATAAGTGGGGAGCTGGCACTCAACCACTGAGTAACATCGGCTCCCCTGAGATGGTTTTTTTCATTTGTTTGCTTGTTGCTTGTTCTTTTTTTTTAAGATTTATTTTATTTATTTATTTCTCCCCACCCCGTTTGTTGTGTGCTGGTCTTCTTTATAGGAGGCACTGGGAACCAAACCCAGGAACTCCAATGTGCCTGGGACCTCTGATGTGGGAGGGAAGTGCCTAATCACTTGAGCCACCTCCACTCCCTACTTTGTTGTGTCTCTCATTATGTTTTCCTCATGTTTCCTGTTACATCATCTTTTTGTGTCAGCTCACCATGCCTGCCCATTGGGTCAGCTCACTGTCTTGTTCATCTTCTTTAGGAGGCACCAGGAATCAAACCTGGGACCTCCCATGTGGTAGGCGGGAGCCCAGTCACTTGAGCCACATCCACTTCCCTGTTTGTTCTTTTTGTTTTTAGGAGGCACCGGGAACCGAACCTAGGACCTCCCATGTGGGAAGCAGGCACTCAACAGCTTGAGGCACTTCCACTCCTCTTTGAGGTGCAAAAGTGTTTAATTTTGAGGAGGTCCCATTTCTCTATTTTTTCTTTTGTTGCTCATCCTTTGGGTATAAGGTCCAAGAAACCACCATCTACCACAAAATTTTTAAGATGTTTCCCTACATTTTTTTCTAGTAGGTTTATGGTCCTGGCTTTTACATTCAGGTCTTTGATCCATTTTGAGTTGATTCTTATATAGGGAGTGAGATAGGGGTCCTCTTTTATTCTTTTGGTTATAGATATTCAGTTCTCCCAGCACCATTTGTTGAAGAGACTGTTTTGTTCCCATTAACATGGACTTGGTAGGTTTGACAAAAAAACAGTTGATCATAGAGGTAAGGGTTTATTTCCAGACTCTCAATTCTATTCCACTGATCGATGTGTCTATGCTTATGCCAGTATCATGCTGTTTTGACCACTGTAGCTTTATAAAATATTTCAAGGTCAGGCAGTGAAATTCCTCCCACATAGCTCTTATTTTTTAGAATATTTTGGGTGCACTTCCCTTCCAAATAAATTTGTTAATTGCCTTTTTAATTTCTGCAAAGTAGGCTGTTGGAATTTTGATTGGTATTGCATTGAATCTATATTTCAGTTTGGGTAGGACTGACATCTTCACGATATTTAGTATTCCAATCCATGAACACAGAATGTCTTTCCATTTGTTTAGGTTTTCATTGATTTCTTTTAGCATTGTTTTGTAGTTTTCTGCATATAGGTCCTGTACGTCTTCAGTTAAATTGATTCTTAGGTAGTTAAGTCTTTTTGTTGCTTTTGTAAATGGAATTTTTTTCTGATTTCCTTCTCAAATTGTTCATTTCTAGTGTACAGAGACATTATTGATTTTTGCATGTTGGCCTTCTAGCCTGCCACTTTAGTAAACACATTTATTAACTCAAGTAGCTTTGTTGTAGACATTTCAGAATTTTCTAAATATAGGATCATGTCATCAGCGAATACAGAGAGGTTTATTTCTTCTTTTCCTATTTGGATGCCTTTTACCTATTTTTCTTGAAAAATTGCTCTAGCTAGAACTTCTAGCACAGTGTTGAATAACAGTGGTGACAGTGGGCATCCTTGTCTTGTTCCTGATCTCAGAGGGAAAGCTTTCAACCTTTCCCCATTGAGTACGATGTTGGCTGTGGGTTTTTCATATATGCCCTTTATAATATTGAGGAATTTTCCTACTATTCCTATCTTTTGAAATGTTTTTATTGAAAAAGAATGCTGGATTTTGTCAAATGCCTTTTCTGCATCGATTGAGATGATCATGTGGTTTTTTTCCTTCAATTTGTTGATGTGGTGTATTACATTGATTGATTTTCTTATGTTGAACCAGCCTTGCATACCAGGAATAAATCCCACTCCGTCATGATGTATACATCTTTTGATAAGCTGCTGGATTCAATTTGCAAGTATTTTGTTGAGAATTTTTGCATCTATGTTCATTAGAGAGGTTCGTCTATAATTTTCTTTGCTTGTAGTGTTTTTATCTGGCTTTGGTATTAGGGTGATGTTTGCTTCATAAAATGTGTCGGGTAATTTTCCCTCCTCTTCAATTTTTGGAAGAGTTTAAACAGGATTGGTGTTTATTCTTCTCAAAATGCGTGGTAGAATTCACCTGTGAAGCCAACTGATCCTGGATTTTTCTCTGTTGGGAGTTTTTGATGACTGATTCAATCTCTTTAAATGTGATTGGTTTGTTAAGTTCTTGTATTTCTTTTAGCTCAGTGTAGGTTGTTTGTGCATTTCTAGGAATTTGTCCATTTCATCTAGGTTGTCTATTTTGTTGGAATACAGTTTCTCAAAATATCCTCTTATGATCCTTTTTATTTCTGTGGGGTCAGTCATAACTTACCCCCTTTCATTTCTGATTTTATTTATTTGTATCTTCTCTCTTTTTCTCTTTGTTAGTCTAGCTAAGAATTGGTCAATTTTATTGATCTCAAAGAACGAGCTTTTAGTTTCATTGATGTTCTCTATTGTATTTTTATTCTCAATTTCATTTATTTCTACTCTAAACTTTATTGTTTCTTTCCTTCTGCTTGCTTTGGGAGTGGTTTCCTGTACTTTTTCTTGTTTCTCCAGTTGTTCAGTCAGATCTTTGATTTTAGCTCTTTCTTCTTTTTTAATATAGGCATTTAGGACTATAAATTTCCCCCCTGCACTGCCTTTGATGTATCCCATAAGTTTTGATAAGTTGTGTCTCATTTTCATTCATCTCAATATATATTTACAAATTTCACTTGCAATTTCTTCTTTGACCCACTGATTATTTAGGAGTGTGTTGTTCAGCCTCCACATATTTGTGAATTTACTTTTTTCCTGTCTATTATTGGTTTCCAGTTTCATTCCATTATGAGCTGAGAAGGTGCTTTGTATAATTTCAATCTTTTTATATTTATTGAGGCTTGCCTCATTTCCTAACATGTGGTCGATCCTGGATAAAGATCCATGAGCACTTGAGAAGAATATATAACTCGCTGAGTTGGGATGCAACATTCTATATATGTCTGTTAGGTCTAACTCATTTATTATATTGTTCAAATTTTCTGTTTCCTTGTTGATCTTCTGTCCAGTCGTTCTATCTAATGATGTGAGTGGTGTGTTGAAATCTCCAACTATTATTGTAGAGATGTCTATTTCTCCCTTCAGTTTTGTCAGAGTTTGCCTCGTGTATTTGGGGACACCCTGGTTTGGTACATAGATATTTATGACTGTTATTTCTTCCTGGTGGATTGGCCCTTTTATTAATATATAATGACTTTCTGTATCTCTTATAAATTTTTTGCATTTAAAGTCTGTTTTGTCCGATATTAGTATAGCTACCCCTGCTCTTCTTTGGTTACAGCTTGCTTGGGTTATTTTTTTCCAAACTTTCACTTTCAGCTGTTTTGTGTCCCTGGGTGGGTGAGTCACTTGTAGGCAACATATGGGTGACTCATATTTTTAATCCATTCTGACAGCCTATATCTTTTGATTGGGGAGTTTAATCCATTCACATTCAATTATATTACTGTAAATGCATTATTTATTTTCACCATTTTATTCTTTGGTTTTCATATTTCATATCTTATTTTCATCTGCCTTTTTTCTCTTTTGGCTATCCTTTCTGCTATTCTTGCCTTCTACACTCTCCTCCAAGTCTCTCTCTCCTGTCTTTTTCTTTCAGGCTGTAAGACTATCTTTACTATTTCCTGCAACGGTGGATTCCTTTAGTATCCTAATTGTGTCATACCATTGTCTTCTCGCCTCCATAGTTTCTGATGAGAAATCCACACTAAGTCTTATTGGGAGTCCCTTGTATGTGATGGTTTGCTTCTCCCTTGCTGGTCTCAGAATTTTCTCTTTATCTATGATGTATGACATTCTGAATAGTATGTTTCTTAGAGTAGGTCTGTTAGGATTTATTCTGATTGGGGTACACTATGTTTCTTGGACATGTAAATTCATTTCTTTCATGAGAGTTGGGAGTTTTTCAGCCATTATTTCCTCAAATACTCTTTCTGCCCCATTTCCCTTTTCTTCTCCTTCTGGAATTCCCATGACATGTATGTTGTTGCATTCCTGTTGTCATTCAACTTCCTGAGGCCCTGCTCAATTTTTTCCCATTCTTTTCTCACTTCAATTTCAGCTGTTCTGTCTTCTGTATCATTTAGTCTTTCTTCTATCATTTCAAGTCTGCTGTTGTATGCTTCTAATGTGTGTGTGTTATTTTAAAGTATTTATTTATTTTTCCTCCCCCCTCCCATTGTTTTGTGCTTGCTGCTGTCTATGTCTGTTCGTTGTGTGCTCTGTCTGCTCGTCTTCTTTTAGGAAGAGCCAGGAACCAAATCCAGGACCTCCCATGTGGGAGGGAGGTGCCTAGTCGCTTGAGCCACATCCACTTGATGTGTCTCTCATTGTATCTCCTCATTGCATCATTTCATTGCATCATCTCATTGAGTCATCTTGTTGCATTAGCTTGCTGTCTTGCTCGTCTTCTTTAGGAGGCACCAGGAACTGAATCTGGGACCTCCCATATGGGAGGCAGGTGCCCAACTGCTTGAGTCACATCTGCTCCCCTCTAATGTGTGTTTTTTTGCTTTTGTTTTTATTTATTTATTTTTAAAAAGATACTTAGATTACACAAATGTTACACAAAAAATATAGGGATTCCCATATGCCCTGCTCCCCACACCTCCCACACCCTCCCACATAAACAACATCCTTCATTAGTGTAGCACATTCATTGCAACTGATAAACGCATCCTGGGGCTTTGCAATTGAGCATGGTCCATAGTTCACATTGTAGTTTACTCTCTCCCACACAAATCTGCAGGCTATGGGAAGATATATAATGGCCTGTACCTGTCATTGCAATGCCACTCAGGATGATTCCCAAGTCCTGAAAAAAACCCCCACATTATACCTGTCTTTCCCTCCCCCTGGCCCAGAGCCTCCAGTGGCCACTGCCTCCACATCAATGTTGTAATTTCTTCCATTGCTAGCATCACAATAAGTCTATAGTAGAATACCAGTAAGTCCACTCTAGTCCATAGTTCATTCTCCAATCCTGAGGATTCTGGGATGGTAATATCCACTCCACCTCTAATTGAGAGGGAGCTTTGATCCCATACAGCCAATGGATGGGACCCTCTTGCTTGCAGTTGTAGGCTTTCTTGTTTCCTTGGTATGGTGGTTGTCAATCCTCACCTCATTAGTTGTCCTGGGTGAGTCCAATGAACTGGAGAGTAGGTGTTACAACTCTGCTGAGGCTCAGGGCACAGCTGGCACATGGATAGCCCAAAGATTCAAGTCTCTTGGATGTACACCTACCCACTCCAGCACCAAGTATAGGTTCAAATAGAAGGGACAGATGAGCTGTGTGTAAAGAAGCCATAATTGAATCCAACTCTGTCATTCTCAGAAGCACAAACTCCAAAGTAGGGCCCACTGGTAAGGCATCAAACTCCAGAGCTATGTGCCCTGACCATAGGACCTGGGTGTCTCCAAAGCCCTCAGGAGCCCCACTAATTGGGGTAGTATCCACTTTGGCAGTCTATGAGATCCTGCTGAGATGTGTATAAGCGTTGCCTCTGGGATGACCTCCTAACTCACTTTGAAGTCTCTTAGCCATATAAACTCATTTGTCTTTACCTTTTTCCTCTTTAATTTTTTTTTCCCAGTTGCATTGCTAGTTGGTGCTTGGTAGTAATCCCTCGGTGCAGGGAGGCTCATCCCCAGGAGTCATGTCCCATGCTGGGGGGAAGGTAATGCATTTATACGCTGAGTTTGGCTTAGAGAGAGGCCACATTTGAGCAACAAGGAGGCTCTCAGGAGGCAACTCTTAGGCAACCCACAACACCAGGCTAAGTTTCAGTTTCAAGAGCAAAGGCTCACAAGCATAGTCGTCAATATCAAGGGCCCATTAACGGACCATTCTTCTTCACCAGTCATTGCTCCTGCACTTGGTGGACAGTTGCTGTTCCATTAGAGAACATGACAGAGCTCTCCAGGATGGGAATTCAATATTCTCTCAGTTATTGTATGAATCTCCATCCACTGTGACAATGCCCCATGAACATTTGAACACATTTATATACCTTATATGTATCTAATGTGTTTTTTATCTCATCTATTGTGTCTTTCATTCCCATGAGCTCTAGTTATTTTTTGATTCAGGTTTTCAAATTCTTCTTTGTGCTCACTTAGTGTCTTCTTGATGTCTTTTTATCTCTTTAGCCATATTGTTTTTCAACTCATTAATTTGATTTTGAAAATTTGTATGAATCTCATTGATTAATTGTCTCAAATCCTGTGTCTCATCTGGGGCTTTGATATATTCTTTTGCTTTGGCCATTTCTTCCATTTTCTTAGTATGGCTTGTGGTTTTTGCTGATGTCTAAGCATCTGATTATGATGATGAGTTTACTCTGATCTTCAATTTCTTTCTCTTTCATAAGGATTTAGTTGTGGGAGGCTGTATGTGACTGCTGTTCTTTGATTCTTGGTTCAACCTATTCTGGGTCTTTAATATTGTCCCTGTCAGTTGCTCATACTGAGCCCTGGAACCAGTAATGGGTTGCAGACCTGCTTCCAAGGGCCCTGGAGAGGATGAAAGGCCAGGAAAAGCCTCTCTTACTTATTTACTTTTAATTCCCTCACATGCACGCCCTAGGTTGGCCAGTAGAAGGCGCACTTTAGCAGGCCTCTCAGTTCAAAGCCTGGCCAGAGTGTGCTGCAACAGGGACAGGATCAATGTGTCAGAGGATCCTGCCTGGGGGCTATTCAGAGCCTCATAATTCAAACTGTCTCAGAGGTTGTTCTCCAACCTTTGCTGGCAGCCCCCTCTCTTTTCCCAGGTAGGAAATAATTCCATTCCCCTCTGTGCCTCTTCAACAATCAGTCTTGGTCAGTAGGGAGGGTGATTGAGAGGGTTGGATCTCTTTAGTCCTGTGCTGGCTCCCAAAGCAAACAATGGCATGACCTGTCCCAACCTGGAAGTGCTCATGGGACACAGCAGATCTAATTTGTGGGTCAAAAGCTGAGTCAGCCTTAGACTGTGTGCCTCACTCTTCTGTTTCCTGGGGAGGTGGATTCCTGTGGCCCCCTTTGTCTGTAGCAGCTGGCCCAATGTCTGAGAATTCAAAATTATCTATAGGGTAGGGGAGGATACTGGCAGCTGTAGCTGCAGCTTTAACTCACAGTTTTGATGTAGAGATTCTTTTCCTTTGCCCCTCTCTCTTCTGAGCAGTGTCCAGCCTTCCCCTGGTGACCTAAACCCTATAACATTTTTTTCCAGGCTATTTCTGCCTGTCCTCTAGCTATTTTTCTGGGAAAGAAGAGAGTCCCATGTCTTTCTAGTCCGCCATCTTCCCAGAAGTCCCCTAGCCTTAGTAAACCTTTTTTTTTTTTTTTTTTTTTTTT